>PVJD01001256.1:0-284535 GCA_004026545.1 Mormoops blainvillei | reverse complement strand
TACCTTCATCTGACCTCATTTATTTTAGCCCATCTTATTTTTTACTTGTTAAATTTTTTATTTGGGGGCTCATTATATATGTCTTTTAATGTCCCAAGGTAAAAATCTACCATCACTTTGCCATGAAGGATTATTGAGATTTTCTACAAACAGAGGAGGAAAAGAAAGGTCATTCCTGGAGACACAGCTCCCACATTCTGCTCAACTTTTCTAGGTAGGGGTGCTTCTGATTCTGATTCCTGGGAATAACCTTACAACAATTAGGAAGATAAGTTTATTTCTTCTTAGGCTGTGCTCTCTGCTCACACTGGTTCCATATTTCCCATCACACATACCATGCTAATTTTTATCATCATGGCTTGGATATCAATTCTCTCTGTTACTAATTCAGTCAACAAACCTTTATTGAGTATGGGCCCTATGCCAGGGACTTCATTTTTTGCCCCAAGTTAGGAGGTGGTGTAATGTTTTAGTAGCTGATGTATTATTAATTTATAATTTAAAAGGGAAATTAGGAATAGTTGCAAAATGAGAGTGAGTGTCCCAAGAGCAGAAGATTCAACATGAACAAGATAGACAGTCCCTAGTGGACACAACAGTCTAGTGACAGCTTTACCCAGTAGTCAGGGAACTCCCAAAACAGTGAGATGAAGAGTTTCTTCCCAGTGTATCTTTTTATTTATGTTATCATCTCTACTTTTTCTCCAGGGTTTTCTCATATTCGTTGAGGATTGCAGGCACAGGATTTTTTGTTTGTTTGTTTTTTAAAAAATACAGGGTCCAACAGAAGTAAGGCCTGCTTGAGTGTGGTTGGTAGGGTAATAATATGGGTGTAATAATTTATCGTTTTAATTTGAACATCTCACCTAAAATGTCATATGGTGTGCTTGAGTGTGGTATTGTTATGTTATAGAATCACATACCTATGATTTTGTAATAAAAATCTTTTACATGTGGCTTTTAATAAAAAGGGGCATTATTTGTGTTGGACCCTGTATTTTATTGATTATACTATTACAGTTGTCTCAGTTTTTCCCCCTTCACCCCCATCCACCCAGTACCCCATTCCCTCCAACAATCCCCCTGCCTTAGTTCATGGCCATGGGTCATGCATATAAGTTCTTTGACTACTCCATTTCCTATGCTGTTCTTAACATCCCTCTGTCTATTTTGTACCTGCCAATTTGTACTTAAGCCCCACACCTTTTCCCCCATTCTCTCCCTTTCCTCTCCTAGCTGATAACCCTCTGAATGATCTCCATGTCTGTGATTCTATTCCTGTTCTGCTCGTTTGCTTAGTTTGTTTTTTAGATTCAGTTGTTGATAGTTGTGAATTTGTTGCCATTTAAATGATTGTAGTTTTGATCTTCTTTTTCTTATATAGTTCCCTTCAACATTTCATATAATCATGGCTTGGTGATGATGAACTTTAGTTTTACCTTGTCTGGGAAGCACTTTATCTGCCCTTCAGAAAAGCAGATAGTTACCTGCAAAGGAGTTCTCATAATATTGTCAGCCAATTTCTCAAAAGGACCTTTGCAGCCTAGAAGAGACTGGCAAGAAGTATTCAAAGTGATGGAAAGCAAGGACCTACGGCCTTGATTACACTACCCAGCAAAGCTGCCATTTAGAATGGAAGGGCAGCTGAAGTGCTTCCCAGACAAGGCAAAGCTAAAGGCACGGTTTTAATATGCCGGCATTTGAAATTTATACACACACATACACACGATACAGATTAAATCAAATATTAGTGCTATAGAAAGATAACAATATATTTTCATATGAATATGTCATTTTCTTCAACTGAAGGGCACTGTGTTTGCCTTTTTTAATTTTTAATAAGCCTACCCTCAATTTCCCCTTTATTAACTATTGACATGTAATTTATTGGTTACTCATCAACAAATTAATATGTAATTTATTGAATGGTTTTGTGTAGGCTTATGACAGATACTCTAAGGATGAAACAGATGTTATTCTTAATATTTTTGGAGTCTGATTGTGAAGACAAAACTTACAGACCTGAAATACCTGGAAAAAAGTGTCCAACGGCATGTACTGGGTATCGGTATGATGGCAATTCAAAGAAGGAGAAGGTACTTAAGGGTTGCAGGAACTAGAGAAGTCTTGCAGAGTGGAAGGAGCTGAGCTGTCCTTGGATATTGGGTAGAATTTAAATCTGCACTGCCCGCCAGGGTAACTAACGGCCACATGCGGCTGTTGAGCACTGGAAGTACGGCTAATTTGAATCAAGACCTGTCATAAGCATAAAATACACATTGTATTTTAAAAACTTAGTATGACAAAAATGTAAAATATCTTCTTAATAATTTATATTGGGTACATATTGAAATCATAATACTATGGATATACCACATTAAATGAAATATATTAACATTAGCGTTACCTTTTAAAATCTTTTACATGTGGCTTCTAGAATATTTCACATTGCATATAAAGCTCGCAGTTCTGGCTCACATCCTTCTGTTTGATAGATGCATACAGAGATAGGAGGGGCCTTACAGATTGAATGGAGTGGGGGGGCAGGGACGGGGAAGCTGGGGGACAGAGTCTTGTGGTGTGAGGATGTGATCACGAATCAAATCGAAAGCCAAAAGAAAGTAGCTTTTTGAGCACTTCATCGTTGTCACAACGAGTTTGTTGGGAGCATGGGAAATCCAGTGGGCCTGGTCTAGCAGAATAGAGGGGTCTCTGACTTGGAGGGGAGATTTAGGTTAGAGACATGGGTGTCATTTTGCATTTAAAATTATGGAGAGTATCTGAGGTCATCAGAGGGGAGAGGCGCCTTGCAGTGACCCCTAGGGCTTGGCTTATGAACAGCTTCTCGGAAGGTTTGCAGCTGCTCCCCTGCACCTTTTGTTCTGCTTACGATGTTGAACACGAACGAAGAAAGCTGATTACCTCTTGAGCAATGTTCCACTTCATTTGAGGTCCTAAGGACTGGCAGGGGACTAAGCCATTGTTGGGGAGGAATGTCTGCAGGGTTTGAAGGGCGCGAAGAGCGGGAATTCTTGAGAGAGGAATGACAGACCTGTGCACAGAAGCAAAGAGGGGCGTGAGGTCAGGCTGTGTGAATGGGTCCCCTGCCCGGGCAGCCTAGGGCTCCAGGAGGATGGATGAGGGGTGATCCTGGTAAGGGGATCAGGATGACAGACACTGACAAATTGGGAAACATCCTGGACTGGCAGTTTAGTTTCCTGTTTAACCATGAAAGGATGCTAGTAGTTCTTGTTCTAAGCCAACACCAGTCACTATATTATGAGACAGTCTAATATTAACTGACGTATTAACTGATAATGTAGAAAGGGAATTTCAGAAGAGGGGAGTAGTGAGAATGAATGCCCCTGGACCTTTAAGAAACTATGGTTTTGAAGGCTAGAACCAAGAACATTTTGAACAATGATGGTTTGTTTGGAATATAGAAAACTTCCAAAGGTGAAACTCCTTCGAAGGACAAAACTCGTTTTGAAATGTTATGTTCTGCAATGTACATTACAAATTTATCCTAATTACTTCATTGACATACCTCATTAACAGGAATACAAGTGATAATAGCTAACACTCATCAAACCCGGCTTGTGGGTACGGGGTGGTGAAGAGTCCTCTCTGCCTGCCTATGTTTGTACCCAGGTGGTAACCATGGGCATTTTGCTTAATCTCTCTGCTCCTCAGCCTCCTTGCCTGTAAAATGGGTATAAGAATTGTACCTGCCTTTTAGGACCACTGAACTACGTTTTGATCACTGAGCAAGGTAATACATGAGAGACACACGGCCCATTGAATAACCTCTGGGACACAGTAGGAGTCTGACAAACGTTAGCCATTATTCATGGAATGCTTACACTTACCTTCTTGGCCTCTTTATAAAGATGAGAAAATTATGTGTTGGGGAAGGAAGTCAGAAGCTGGAAAGTCAGTTGTAGGACCAGGATTCAGCCTGAACTTAACCAGAATGTCAGGCTTGTGCCTAGAACCACCCTGACCCAGTCAAACACAGCAGTGGGCCAGATTCTACCTTTGTGAGGCCTGGAGCTGAGGACGGTTTTCACTGGGGGGATACTGCAATGGAGTGCTGACTGGAAACACTGCCTTTGAAGACAAATTCAGGGAAATGTCATCCTTGCCACCCCCAAATCATTCCAATCTCTCATTAGTAGATTTGTGTTCTACAAGCTGTTGTACTCGATTGTTATTATTGTATTTTAGATTTCATGAATAAAAGATGTGGACATGTATTTTCTCTCTCATTATATGCATATCTACATAATGACCTTGATTTTGACACTAGGCATAAAGCCTAAAAGACTCCTCTCTGGTTCTTTCCAGGAAATGTTTGCTGGAGCTGTCCTAATCACTCTGTCACTGCCTCCCTTTATGTTAGCTACTGGAGTGGTCCCTGTGGGAGGAAGTTTTCAAAACCAGAGACCTGGTCATTACAAATAGGGTGTGGGGGGCAGAAGCGAGGCAGTCAAGGCAGGTGGAGGAGGAAGCTTCCAGAAGCAGGGCTGTGAGCCCTCACAGTGCTACTACATGTAACGTGGCCGCAGAGATTTTGGCAGGAGCCTGTGACCAGCAGGAGGCCCTACGCTAAGGCCCAGGAGGGCATGTGTCTGAAGAGCTCTTCTGTGGGGGCACATTGGCTGAATTTGTCCTAATAGAAACATTCCCCAAGATTACACTTTTCTTCCCACCTCTCAGGGGTGCTCTAAATAAAAAATGTCCTCGAAAGATGTAAGCCTAGAAGCTTGGCGAGACTTTTCGAAAGCAACTTGAAGTATTTTTATTTTCCCTTGAAGGAGGCTTGGAAAACTCATTTACACCACTAAGCTGTGGGGAGATAGCTGGTGCCTGGAATAAAAGTCATGTAACAAATGGCTTCTGGGGTGTGTTTATTGGGACCTGGTAGCTGAGATGGTGTGATCGGTGACACGATGCCCATGGCGATTTTGATTTTACCAAATAAAAATAGACCAAAGAGATGGAACGCTGGAGGATGCTGCGGAGGCCTGAAAGGAACCACCACCGAGATTTCCAGGCTGTGTGAGTCCTTTCAGTTCACAGGTGCAAACATGGGGACCTAGAGGTCTTGAATGATGCCTTGCCCAAACTGGTGAGAGGCCCACAGGTGGACTCTGGGCTTCCTGCAAGCTTCCTTATTTACTTTGCTGTCCAACTGCCTTAAACCTTTTGTTTCTGAAATTTGCTTAACGTTTAAAACAAGTTCAGATCTCTTTGTGGTGACCCTAATGAGGAAAGTGCCTCATACTCTGCTCTGGCAGTGGCTCGCAGGCAATGAGATCGCCATCACCTTACGCCCCACCTGGATCCTGATTTGGGGGTGCCCACCTGGCCGTGAGCTCGCCCACCCACCATTTCTGACCTTCCCTTTCAGGCAGCTGAAACAGTTCAAGCCTTGACTTAAACAGTAGCATACGAGCAAATGTTAAAATTTAAATCTGGGCTTTTAGCCATACAAAACAGGGTGGGAGTTATTATTTTCTGCCAATTTTAAGTAAAATGAACATCCACTTTTTTGGATTGGGCAAATGAGGCAGAAAACCTCTTACCAGGATGCCCCTGCCTTTCCTTCCACAGTGTTTGTGTTTAACTGGGCACTGCCACAGAATTGTCACCTTACGTCACGACAAGGACTTGATTAGACAGAACACCGCCGGTGCAGGCCTTGCTCCATTAGTTTGTGTTCATTTGCATACCCCTTGCTTTCTCAGAACATATACTTGACCCCAGAGCATCTATGTTGCCATGGAACTCCTTTTCTTTAGCTGTTAGGCACTAACATTTGAATAGTTTCCCTTTCAAGACAGAAAGCCTCTGTGTTCTTTAAGTTTCTCTCTACAAAGCATGGGAACAGTGCATTATTTCTGTGTAATTATCCAACTGGTAGTAACACTAGGGGTCTGTCCTGTGTGTATTATAAAGGATATAAGAGCAAGAATTTTTACTCTTTGGACTTGGAAGGAATTCTAGCAAACACAAGAATAAGCCCATCGCCCCAAGTAGTTAAATGGTTGCCCAGTCACATGCGATGCACAACGGAGACAGACACTCCCGGATGGGCTTCCTGTTGATCTTTTCCCAGTTATTGAAGTAATTTTAACATACTTCTTTTGATATGGGATAAATAATTAGCAATTTCAAAAAACACATACAGGATTTTTCTAAAGAAATTCATTTAATGCCTGCTTATTGTGTTTCTGGATTGGACGGTGATGTCATATTTTGTGTGTGCGTGTCTGTGTGTATGGCCGTGAGTGCAGTCTGCTGCTGCCACAGGCCGGCACTGGGGAAGGCGGGAAAATCACTCTCATTCTTCACTCACATCTCTGGTAGACCTCCTGTTTCTTTCGTTCCAAAGAACCTCATCCCTTCCTGTTTCTTCAGTATTCATCTCATCCTCATACCTGTGTAGTGTGGTATCCCTTAGTCTTGGAGGAATTTAGAGACATAAAAAATGTCATCTGAATTTCAAAAGGGAAAAAGGGGTTGCTGTTTACATCTGTTGAAAGCCTCCCTTGTCAGGTCCTCTGACATACGGATCATCTAGCTTGGTGCTCATAACGTCGGGGAGCTATTCGTAATTGTAATTGCCTTTCTTTTCAGGGCACACTGAAATAAATTACTTAGTTTAATTCCATTAGCCATCACGTCATTTGATGAACACCTGTGACCACTTCTTCCTGCTATGGTGGAAAAACATTCATCCTTGACCTATCACAGCAGTCTCCTGGTCTGACCTTGGCCATCCCCTCATATGCCAGTCACTTCCCACTGGCCACCCTCAAAGACCCTCTCCTTCTCTCACACCATCATCTCTTCCTTGGCAAAGTCACCTGTACCCTTGTGTTCCATTAAAGCTACAAATTGGTCTCATTGACTCACACAAATTCCTCTCTTGTCTAGATGTTCCCACTAGGTTCTACACTCATGCATCTAGTAGCCTAGAGAAATGAAGTGTCAGTTTTATCTAGGCTCTTTCAAAGATCACTCAACTCATTACATCCTAAGTCAAACTCATGCTTCTTGCCTCTGTACCTGGCTCTCTGCCCTGGACCCTTGAAGCAGTCTCCTACCTGGTCCACCCACATCTACTCCTACCTCCTCCAATATGTTCTTCACACTGTGGTCAGCACATTTTCAAAGTAGATCTGACTTATCTTCTTATTTAAAAGTAATCACTGATCTTAGAGTAAGTATCTGAGAATAAATCAGCCCTTTGTGAATGTTAGTATGTCATGTACCTCTTCAGTTGTAATTTTTTGTTTATTTTTACTGGTTTATCCATTAAAGTTTATGTTTTATACTCTATCAGCAAGTCCGCAAAGGTAGGGATATTTCTTGGAATTTCTAACCATTGTTTCCCCATTACCTAGCTGGTACATGGCAAATAGTAGACACTTCATAAATATTTACTGAATAATTATAAATGACAAAACTGAGGCTTAAAGAGGTTAGTTGAAAATTTTCTTAAGTTTCTTACACTTGCATTGTTTAGCTATAAATATCAGAGTTCCTCACACATTACCCAAAGCAAAGGGGAAAAAAAGGGCCCAGGGTAGTTACGTAGAATAAAGATGTGGGACTTGAACTGAGAGGAGAAATCCGTCAGCAACCAGGAGGGTGGGGCACTGTCTCTGTCTGTCTTTCCTTCTGCCTTTTTTCTCAGGCTCTTACCTTACCATGTGAGGTTTTCATCCTTGCTTCTCCCTGTTCATCTTTAATGTTCTGCTTGGTTGAAATGACTGTAGAACTCCCATTATTATCCACACTGGGGTCTGCAAACAACTGACTCACAGGAAAAAATGTGGGAAAGTTATGTTCCTCTTTGATTCCTGAGAAGGAGGTCAGGTTGGCTGGGCCTTGCCTCTGAGTCTTCTGCCCACTCCACGTCCAGTCTGCTCTGTCTGGGCCAGAGCTACCTGGTTCCCATCCTGAGAACAGGTTGTAAGAGGTGATCGGTGGGGGTGGTCAGACACTCCCCTCATCCCCCAAAACATCTTCCATCCCAAGATGGCAGATTTGAAATGCGAACTCTGTGGTCCTAGCATCCTGCTTCCTGACATGTTCCCCTAACTTAAGCAGAACCTGTCCCCCATTTGTGAACTTTGAAATCTTCAGTAAAATTTGTACTTTGATGTATGAAAGTCATACTACCAATTGTGAGTGCCCATATCTGCCAGGTATCTTCAGTGCATTTCAATGCTTCGTCTCCTTAAACTTTGTAACAGCCCAGTGAGGAGTACTGTTGTTATACCTCTTTTGTTGGATAAGAAAGCTGAGAATGAGAGAAGTTAGATAATTTGATGAAAAACGTGGCACTTGAAATCTTGTGCTTGTCAAGGAGATCTCCCATGTGCTGCCCTTTTAGAATTTGGGTACTTGAGGTGATCTGCAGACAGCCAGCCTCCACCCCATTGGGAACCTGTTAGAAATGCAGACTCCCAGGCCCCATCTCAGTAGTGGGTCCAGGTAGGCCTATTTCCAGATCCCTGGCTGGTTCATGTGCATATTCGGGGGGGAAAAGCACTGGTTTAGAATTCCTAGGATCCAATTCTAATTTTGCTCTGAGTAAGGCTCCCACTGTGGAAGGTGGTTGATGTCACATGTTGCCCCTTTGCTCCCCTGTAGAATCGTGACAATGAGGATATACACACAAATACATGTGAAAATGTCCAGTGCCATGTGGGCATTCTTAAAAGGTGAGTTAAATCAATAAAGTACTTTTAGAAAAAACAGCATCCCGCTGTGAAATCTGTTATTCTCAGTGAAAACATTGTTTGCCCTTATCCCCTAGATTAAACATGACTCAAAGTGGTTGGGCTGTGTGGGTGTTTCCAAAATATATTTTCTCCCTATCCTTGCTTTTTGGTGTCACCCCTCTATTTTCTGTTCACCTGAATTTAACTTATAATCAGCAAACTTTTTCTGAATCCTTTAAGTTAAACACACAACTTTAAGCAGTTTAAACAATTACATGTGTGGATGTGCGTGCACACCTGTGCACACGTGTATGCACACACACACACAAACAATATCTGGTTAAAGCAAAACCCCCAAATTTTTGCTCCCGCTACAGAGCTCCCCGCACCTGTACTTCCTAGAAATTCGAGGCCTGTGTTACATATAGGCTTAGCTCTACAGTCAAAGGGTGTAGATGTCCAATGGTGGGGGCCACGTGAGAAGCGGAAGTCAGAGGTGGCAGCTGTGAGGCAGTTAGGGTGCCTTCAGCCACAGGTGGCTGTCTGTCGGGCAGTGTTTGTCCAACAGGGGCTTATGTGGAAGCTCCCTAGGCCTCTGGAATTGGATGGTTGTTGAAACTGATTTAGCAGCCCACTGATGGTCTGGCTGAGAATGTAGGGGTCTCCGTGGTGTCGTTGGCCTTGCCCACACACGTAGTTGCTATCCCACAGTTGTCCTCCAGGAGGAAGAACCAGGAAAGGAAATTTCTTCTTACTCCCTCTTTTATCAGGTAGAAAATACTGTTCCCAGAACCCTGCCACCCCCAGCCTCCCAATCATTACAGTCCATTCGCCAAAGCTGGTCCCAGCCAGATAATGGCTCTCTACCTGGTATTTGAGCAATATTGGGGATTGGTTAGCAGAGAAGGGCAAATGGAGGATCTCACAGTCGTACCCATAGAAAGAGAGATGCCATTTTTCTTGATATAAAAATAAGGTGTAATCTCTAGGTGTACTTGTCAGAGATCTCCAGAGAAACAGAACTAATACGATATGTACATATATGGCAATTTTTTGTTTTACATATTTTATCCCATTTTACATATTATGTATATAGTTGATGATGTATATAGTAAGACATTTTGAAAAAAGTGAAAAAAGAAAAGAAAAGAAAACATGCACTGGATTATTTTGCAGTGAAGATCTTATTAACAGCGTCAGTGGGTTGCAGGGCCTCAGCTGCTCCCCTCAGAAGCCAGAAGAGGTTGGGCGGGTTTTTCCTTCGCTTTCCAAGAGGATAAATCTTCACTTCCCTTCAGAACGCAGAGCACGGATTCTGGCTCATGCCCTACTATTTATTGCTGCCAGGCCACAGGGAGCCTGCCAAGGGAATCACACAGGTGCCAGGCTGGGTTCGGCTCTAAATGGCATATGTGGTCTTTAAGTACCCTGTTCGCTAGGCCCAAGGGATTGAATATGGAAATAGCCCATTCCCTGCATCTGGATTCCAAAAATAAACCCAAGTCTCCTCAGTAACCTGGGGCCTCTCATCTAGATCCAAGCAATGGCAACCCCTTGTAGATGAGGCCACAGAGGAGACATAAACCCACAGTGTGTGGTGTTCAAGTCAGATTGGTTTTACATCGATAATTATTTTCTCCTGTCTTATACTGAGGTTGCTTTTTTATCCCCTTGAGTCTCAGACATGAATCAAATGTGCGTGTGCGTAGGCCCGAACCCACAGTTCCAACACTGAGGGTGGTGAGCTAGGCGCATGCGCCCTGGAGCTGGATTCAGACCCTGGGTTCTTCATGCAGGAGCCCTGTCACCCCCACAGGGTGCCTAACTCCTGTGAGTTGTCACAGGAGTTAAACGAGTTAACAGGGAGAAAGCCCTCAGGACAGTGCCTGGCACATAGGAAGTCCTCCATCGACATGAGTCCTGAGCAGTAGTCCCAGTGGCAGTCTCGGTGGTAGTGCATCTGCTGGTTTGGGCACTATAGAAAAAGCAAGTTGCGTTTTGGGGAGGAGAATGCGTAAGAAGATAAGAGATGGAAGTGAAGGGCACATTAAGAGACATGAAGTGTTGTTGGGAGGAGACACATGTTTGAAACAGCTGGAAACCCATCAACATTTGCCGTTCAGTTCAATCTAATGTGAGAGTGTGAAAGAGCTGTGGGTCCTGAGTGGAGAACATAACCACTTACAGACCACAGACTCACGGAACCGACAGTGAAAACCTCATCTAGATGCCAACATATGGATGTGTGTGTGTGTTTCATGAAGATCTCTGGCTATGTAGTCCAAATCCCTTTATTTGTTAATGAAAAACGCCATCGCAGAACTTAAGTGACTTATCCTAAGTCACATTTATGAAAAAAGATTCAGAAATATCATGTAGAAGATTTTTTCATTATTCTATGGGGAACTTCTCCACATATCTTATGAATAAGGGATAAAATTTATTTTGCCAAGTCCTAAATGTTCAAATTGTACCAAGAACATGATAAAGCCAAACGTTTGACAAAAAGAAAAAAAAAAGATTAGTTGTGTTAGGGCAAAGATCGGAAAGCCGTGCAGCATATCGATTGCTTTGACACCAAAACACCAGGAAGCATAAATGATTACTGTTTACACTGACGATAAATATTAGAACTGATACTGAATAATGGAAGCCAAGGCAGCATTCAGCTTTTGTTTTCTTTTCATTAAGTGTTTTTTTTCTTTGCATGAGAATGAACTGCTTATCCCTTTGTGACTTCATGTAGAACCCCATGACCACAGGCTCTTTCATTGTTTGGGGGTATCCTTGGCACCCGTGCACACGGTATGCTTGTTATGTATGCGTCTTAACACTAGCAGGTAAGCTCATTGAAGACAGCTTACAGATGTTTGTACAGCCCTGTGTACCTAGCTGTTACTAGGCATAGTTTCTGAATGAGTAATGAATGAACAAACAGTAGAACAAGTTAGTTCATGCAATGAAGTCAGTCAATTCTTACTAGCAAATGACCTTAAGAATCCCTAACAAAATATTGTACTTGTTCTTGCTTTAACCTTTCGAATGCTCCTTAAGCTGGGTGAGATTTCTTCTTTAAAACATTATTAACAATTATTGAAAATGCTTATCTTGGTAAGTGATAGTAGCTAATGAACTATATGTTTAAAAAATATAAATCAAGTGACCACGGGCCCCGTTTCCTCAACTATTGCACAACAGAAGAAAGCATTTAGAGCTCCCGTGGTTTCAGTCTGACTAGCCACCTGCCTGCTCTTCTGTCCAAGGCCTTATCGCCTCTGGAATATATACCTTGTCAGGTTTGACTTTCTCACCAGATAGTGGGCTCCTTAAGTGACTCGATATTTTTACATTAGTTATGAAATTCATAAGCATGTTTACTACATATGCAGTATGGTGAATAATAATAAAGTTCCCAGCGTAAGGAATGGAATATTACCAGCCCATGCAAGTCCCCTCTGTGCCCTCTGCAATCCCATCCCCCCATCCAGGTCGCCTGCCTCCTCATTTTGTGTTTATCACGCCTCTGTTATTCACAGGTTTTCTACTTATGTACATATCATAATATTAATTTTGTATGATTGGAATCCAATGTGAATGGCATCATTGTATGTATTCTTTTATATCTTGCTTTTTTCCCATTAGATTCATAGCCATGAGAATTGCCCATGTCGAAGCCTATAGCTATACATAATTCTGTTATTTTCAGTGTTTTTAGCAATTTCTTATCTGTCTGTCCTCCTTCTCTCTGCTGCCCCCTCCCTTTCTTCCTTCCTCCCTTCCTTCCACACATATTTGTTGAATTCTTTCCACGTGCCAGACATTGTTCTTGGCTCCGTGGCCAGAAACCATGATAAACAAAACAAAATCAAAGTCCTTGTCCTCATGGAGCTTAAGTTGCAGGTTGGACACACAGATGCTAAACAAAATAAATTGTTACAGGGTTCATCTATTGGATGTCAATGATTGCTGTGGAGAAAAGCACGGCATGAAAGGTGTAGGGAACCAGGTTTGCAGATATGATTTTCGGCATTAAAAAGGATGGTTGGGGAACAGAACCCAACGCGTTTACCTGTACTCCTGCTGATGGCATTTGGCTGTTTCCTTTTGAGGCCATTGCAAACAACGCTTTATGTGTGTTCTGTGGCAGAGGTGCGGAGGCATCTCCCAGGTAGATATTCCTGGGAATAGGACTGCTGGAGTTTTCTAAATATGCCAGATGGTTTTCCATTGATAACGATTTATTCATCTTCACATCTTCAGTACCTAGCGTAGTGCCTGGCACAGAGCCGGGCTCATATTTACTTGACCCAGTAGAACTCTATGGCACAAAGAAGAAGAACGGGAGCTGACCCTCGAAACCTCTTTTGTCATATTAATTGTGCTCTGCTGTTTATGCATCAGGCCCTGCAGGTAAAGCAGAAACAGCCCTTTCATTTATTTTCTGTGCCAAACTATTCTTAGAGAATGCCTTCTGAGTTTTGCTCATTTCACTTTGGCTGTGACAATTGGAGTTGCTAAGGCCTCTTTAATAATACAGGAACACTGTGAGTGGATTCCAGCTGTTTATTGCAAGTATTTCTTACCGTCCTTGTTTGAAACAACCTTCGAAGAAGCCAAGTTCTCTTTATAGGATGTCATCCCCTTTGCCTCTATGCTCCTGGCTTCTGGAACTTGCCGGAAGACAGTGCTCTCCAGCTTCCCATGTGGAATCAGAAGTCTACACTTGAACTTGCCCCTTTGAACATTCCTGACTGGCTGATGTTTTGGCAAGCAGAATGTTGCACTTTAAAATTGATCCTTTCTTGCTAGTGGAAAATGAATCTAAGGTACTTGGGGAATTATTTGGGCTTGGGAAGGCTTGATGCCTCATAAAATGAAGTTCTGGGCTGAAATACTCCTGAAATATGACAAGCCCCAGAGTTGTGCCTTTACTTTCTAAATATTTAAAATAAAAGTGGGTGGTTGTATCCATTCGTTCTGTATATGAGTGCCTCATCATGTTTTAAAATGTCCAGACTCAGCATTTAAAACACATAAATTCATTTCTCATGAAGCCCTTTTAGATGCAGTCATTGGGAATTGTTTAACAGATACATTGTGAGTGATTTTTTTCACTTTTGCAGTCCTCACTCTTTCCAATATAAAAACATTTAGTTACTGACTTACTTGTCTTTATTAAAACTTGGGATAAAGTCTTCTTCCTGTCGAGGGGTTTTTGGCATGTGTAGTACACAATGTGCATTTTTGTTTTATGAGTGCAAAACAACAGAACTGTTGTGGGGTTTTTTTTCTTTTTGCCATTTTGATAGAAATGGACATCCTTAAATTCTGACTTTAGCTTAAAAATAATTTTCAACCTCACTCTAGATAAGAAAATTACAGTGTCAATAATATCTATGTGTATGCATGGATGTGTGTGTACATCTGATATATTTAGTGAACCTTATGCTAACTTTTCTTAAAGAAGACCCTAAAAATAAATTATATCACTGAAACCTATATAATTTTTAACCAATGTCGCCCTAATAGATTCAATAGAAAAGTAAAATAAAATAAATTTTAAAAAATTTTCATAAAGTAAATGCCAGTAATTCATGAGATTTATTGAATAAATAAATAATAGCTACCTACACTCTCAATTATCAGTTATAACAAGAAGTGAAAAAGAAATTGGAACAAACCATGAACCCCAGTTCAATAAAGAAAATATATCTTATTTGCCACTTAACTGTTCTGGGAGCCATCATGTCCCTTTCTTCTCTCCCCTTATATTTAATGTGGTCCAGTATCCAGGGTGCCAAATGACTTTCAGAAACGTTAAGGCATCAAATCCACGGAAGTCTGTTTACCGAGAGTTGTGCAGATGAAACCGCACTCTGGTGCCCAGTGTGCCTGACATACATCCAAGTGCTGTGAGGTTCGCTCCTCTGACCCCTGCGGTAATGACGCACAGCACCAATGTTAAGGGGTCTGTTAACAATTGCGCGGTCTTTGTAAAAAAAATGTGAACATTTTAAGACTTTCAATGCATAAAAAAATGATGTATTTGTGTATGGCTTCTTTTTGAAATAAAGATAACACTAAATAAAACTAAGCATTTATGGATGTTTTCCGTGTGCAACTACTAAAAATAATGGGAATAGAAATAGTAGATTTTCCTATTTCAGAGAGAATAACGGCATTAAAGTGAATGGCAGTGGGCTGGATTTTCCTGTCTTTCTGATATGATTTTTCCAGCCATAAAACAATGATTAGCTTGTGCTTAAGAAAAGTCTGTCAAACTTCCATGAAGGAAATATCTGTTGAAACTTAGGCTGTTTTTAACATGACACCATGTTTTTACAGTAAAAATATGAAGTTGAGGAAAAGTAATATTCAAATGAAAGGAAACCTTCATTTTCATTCAGCAAAGTGAGCTTATGCTTTGCTTGTAAGCATTGGTGAAAGGAGAAAGGTGACAAATGTGGTCTTTGTTCAAGACCCTCCATGTCATGTTATAATATTCAGCGTTCACCAGGGAAAAGAACCAATAAGATGTATACATTTATGGATGTATATATGCCTGGGTGTGTGTTTGGTTGTACAGTTGACCCTTGAACAACACGAGTTTGCACTGCATATGTCCACATATAAACCGATTTGTTTTCATTAAGTACCTGCCCTGTTTTCGATCTAAGGTTAAGAGTCCATGGATGTGGAGGTTGACTGAGTGCATTGCCATTTTATATGGGGAATGTGAGCCTCCATGGATTTTGGTATCTGCAGGAGTTCCTGGAACCAATCCCCTGTGGATTTTGAGGGACAACTTAAGTTTTGGGGGAATCAAAATTTATACATGGATTTTTGACTGTGTATAGGTTTGCTTCTCCTAACCCCTATGTTGTTCAAGCGCCAACTGTGTGCATATGTCTCTCTTTCTCTCTTTCTCTCTCTCTCTGTCTCTCTCTCTACCTCTATCCCTATCCCTATCTATATACCTATCTCTCTCTCTCTCTCTCTCTCTCTATCTCTACCGCTCTCTCTATCTATCTATCTCTGTCTCATCGTTCCTATCTATCTACCCATGATGATTATGGAGGCTGGTATATCTCAAGAGAAACAGAACCAATAAAATTCATGGTGGATGTGTTTCAAGACCGCCAGTGGATGCCTGAAACCATGGATAGTATCAAACCCTGTATATATCATACCGTAGTTTTTTTCCATACGTACATACCTATGATAAAGTTCAATTTGTGAGGCACAATAAGAGATTAATAGGAATAACTAATAAAATAGAGTTATAACAATATACTATAATAAAAAGTTATGCAGATGGGGTCTCTCTCCCAGATAATTGATCTGATAACCTAGGCAGCTACTAAGCGACTAATGGGCAGGTAATACATATGGGGACAAAGGGATGATTCACATCCTATATGCCACAGAGCGGATCGACACAAGATTTTATCATATGTTACTCAGAATGGTGCATGATTTAAACCTTTTGAATTGTTTATTTCTGGAATTTTCAATTTACTGTTTTCAACTGAAGTTGACTGATGGTAACTGAAACCACAGAAAGCAAAACTTCAGAGAGGGATGAATTACTGTGTGTGTGTGTGTATATATATATACACACACACATATACACACACATGTATGTGTATATATATTTTATACTATACACACACACGTGTACCACACACTGGGAATTGACTCATGTGATTAGAGGGGCTGACAAGTCCCAAGATTTGCAGTGGGCAGGCTGGACACCCTTGCAAGCCAGTGATGGAGTTCCAGTCTGAGTCTGAAGGCCTGAGATCCACCCTCCAACCCCCGACAACTAAGAGCTGTCTTCAGACTCAGAAAGTGCTGACGTTTCAGCTCAAGTTCAAAGGAAGAAAAGAGCTGAAGTCCAAGCTCAAGACAGTCAGGCAGGAGGAATTCCCTTTTATTTGCAGCAAGATAAGCCTTTTTTTCTTTCTTTCTTTCTTTTTTCCTTTTTTTCTTTCTTTTTTTTAATCTTCACCCCAGAATGTGTTTATTGATTTTCATGAGAGAGGAAGGGAGGGAGGGAAGGGGGACAGAGAGAGAGAGAGAGAGACAGGCAGACAGACAGACATAGATCAGTTTCTTCTCATACATTGACTGGGGATTGAACCCATAGCTTAGGTGTGTGCCCTGGCAGGAGACCCAACCCACAACCTTTTTGTGTATGGGATAAAGCTCCAAACAACTGAGCCACCAGGTCATGGTGGAAGATTAACCTTTTTGTTCATTCTGGCCTTCGATGGATTGGATGAAGCCCACTCTCATTAGCGAGGGTAATCTGCTGTATATAGTCTATCAATTTAAATGTTAATTTCATTCAAAATGTTTCATAGGCACATTTGGAATAATATTTGACCAAATAACCGGGCACCCTGTGACTCAGCCAAATTGACACAAAATTAACCATTCTACATGTCAAAAAAAGATGTTATTTTTAAAGGATAGGAAGAAAAAAAACACATAGAAGACAGGAGACTTAAGACATTTACAGAAATCCATCCTGGAAAATTCAGATCTCTTCCATGTCCTGTGTTGAAAATAGATTAAAGATGGAGTAAAATGCTTCAGGATGTAGACATTTTTATGTTATAGTGATAAAAGAGTTCAGGGTCCAAGTTCACGACTATATTAAAAGAGAATTTGGATGGGAATAAGACTTAAACTGAGCAGGTTTCCCAGAACCTGTGCTCCAGTATCCTTTTTTTTTTTCTTAAATTTGAGCATAAGTAGTAAAAATGAACCACCAGCATTTCAATTATAAGTGCAGTTGGCTTCTCTTGTTTTATTTGGGCAGGCCAATTTTAGAATGCCAAACAATAGTTGAGTAATTTTCCCCAAGGATGTCTGCAAAGCATTTAATTCAACTTGGCAAACTTGAGTAACTACCACATGCACAACTCTGAGCTAGGTATGGTTATGTGGGACGTGACTCATAGCAAACACTCTGGGATAAAAAAGACCTTGGCTTTCTAAATGAGAATTTTGGGATCCAGTCACTTAGTTGCAACCCCATAAGCCCCACATTTTGTACAAGAAGCAAGTTTTCAAGAGATATATTTTATCGCAAATGAACAGATATTACAAGCACTTGAAAAAAGCAAATGGCTACTTTTCTACTGTCTCTGAAAATGATTCAAATGGCAGGGACTTCTCAGCATTGGTGCCCTAAACTATTTCCTGCCTTTGGTGACTTATCTGTAGTGACTTGCTTTTCTCCCGGAAACTTGCAAATCACTTTTGAAATAAATGCCCTATTTATGCGTGCGGAAAGGTTGTTAGAGAAGGTTTACTGCAGAACTGTTTTCTCCCCCAAGTTAGGCACTGAGTCACACAGGCCTCTTCCGGTGGGGAAGCTGAGGGAATGGTCATTTTTATCTGAGTGATGTGCGTTTACTGCTGATCTGTTTCATACGGTATTGCAGCACGTGTAGCAATTTTAAACCTATTGACTGTGAGGGCTTCTGGACACTAATTTTCACTATCCTAGTTGCTCATCAGCATTGCTTTTGGGGATTTCTATCTTTTTC
Organism: Mormoops blainvillei; assembly: GCA_004026545.1. Taxonomy (NCBI): domain Eukaryota; kingdom Metazoa; phylum Chordata; class Mammalia; order Chiroptera; family Mormoopidae; genus Mormoops; species Mormoops blainvillei. The sequence goes on along the minus strand of PVJD01001256.1, from coordinate 266,237 downwards.
TTTCTTGTTTTTTTTTAAAGACTTTATTTTTTAGAGCAGTTTGAGGTTCACAGCAAAACTGAGAGGAAGGTCCAGAGATTTCCCATATGCCCTCTTGCTGCCACACACGGACAGTCTCCCTCATTACCAATATCTCCCCATCAGAGTGGGACATTTGTTACGATTGATGAACCTACACCGACACATCATTACCCAGAGTCCACAGCTTACACCAGGGTTCGCTCTTGGTGGTGTACAATCTGTGACTTCAGACCCATGTATAATGACATGTATCCGCAATCACAGTATCATGCAGAATGGTTTCTCGGCCCTAAACACCCTCTGTGCTCCGCCTGTTCATCCCACCCTGTACCCTAACTGTGGGACTTCATTCCTGTGGATAATTAATGACTGCTGTGATTTTCACATAGTTTATACATTTTATCAATACATAAAAGTGAGTTTGCATTTTTTTTTCTTCCAAATTGTAGATGAGAATAGTACATATTTCAAAAGTTTGGGGGGAAAGAACTCCTTTTTGGTATTGCTAAAATGTATGACCTAAATAGAGATCCATGGACTCATACAACCGGATTGGAAGGAAAGTTAGTGCGCATCGAATCAAATCCTTTCATCTTACACATCAGGAAATGGAGGCCAGAAAAGATTAGGTGACTTGTCCAAATATAAATGAAATATGTCTAAAAATGTTTCCTGGTCTGCTGGAAAACAAAACCCCCAAGATGTATTTTTCTTCCCAATAAAACTGTATTAGTTGAATTGAATTAATTAGGAAATGTGAGTGTCTATCTCTCAGGTTGGCGTTCAGTGACCAAGATTACTTGGGGATCTAGATGATCTACACTGAGACCCCATTCCCCTTTCCTGAAGCCTGTATCTTCCTTGCCATTTGAATTGTGCAATTCTGCTGAATTCAGAGTGTGCACGTGCAAGATAAAGAAGGTGAGCAGGGTGGGCAGCCATGCAACCCTACTCAAGATCACGGGCTGCCCACCCCTTGCTTCGGGCAGTCCCTGTGTGGTTTCCGGCTTTTGAAAAAAAATCCCGCCCAGCGTCAGCTTGTAGGGAGTACGTTTTCTGCAGCTCCACTGGTCCCTCAGCTGGGACTTGGGAGACCAGTTGTCCTGCATCTGACCATGGCTGTGTGGGCCGGTTCCTTTGGAGCTTCTGGTTTGTAGCTGTGCTGTAATTTTTTTATGAAATAAAACTTATAAATGTCATTGTTTTGCCAGCTAAGCATCTGTTTTCTACATCAGATTCAAGTCCCAAAAAGGAATCGAAATCATAAAACCTAACCAAGAGTTTGACACTGTCAATTAAATCAATGGGGTTTTCAGTTTTTTCTTCTTCTCAAACAATGTCTTTTCACTAGTAGAAGAGAAACTGTGATAGGTGCCCTAGCCCAGCCATCATCTCTTTAAAATTATACTACAGTGGAAGTGACTTTTGGGGAATCTTCTAAGACCTTCTAACCTTTACCTGTCAAGTAGTCGTCGGAGAATGAACAGGTACAGGATGCCAGAAGATGCAGTTGTTTGCTTTCAAATAAAGAGGCGGAAGTAGGGTGAGGGAAAGTGATTTGAAGTCAAAGGCTTTTCCCCACCAGGAATATGTAAATAGTTTATAACAATAAAATGATTTCACCAGAGTATAGTCAGACTTTTTCAGGGGAAGTATTTTCCATTTTTTCTATTACTATGTAGATACATAGGAGGTGGCAGCATGAAGTTGTTAAGCAGATAACATTTAGATGAAGTTTGTGTGATGGGGGGGCGGGTCACCCTGGGACCACCGCAGTGACATAAAGGAAAACTCTCGTGGCCTTTTGAATGAAGTGCCCTTTGTCGCTTGAAGATCTCCATCTTCATTAATGCTTTCCCCCATTACATTAGGGGTTAACAGCGGAACCACAAACTCAAGCTCGTCTCATGGGCCAGCAGGTTGGGTGAATGAATATGTCATCTGGGGGGGGAGGGTGGTCAGACTGTGGCCACTGCAAATGCCCCATCTCCAACTCTTACCAGCCGAGAAAATTATCCCAGAATTGTCAGTAATTTCTGGGTTCCAGTTTTTCAAAAGATCTGAGATATCTGTATTGTTATATGAAATATCTAACTTTTAAATATTTTAGAAAGAAATTTGATATTTATTAAAAAAACAAAACAAAAAAAACCACCAAGTGGGCCAAACCAAAAATGCCTGTGACTCACTAGTTTGTGACCTTGGGTGTCAGGGCTCCTCGGTCCATCCAAATGTTTTTAACATTTACTGTTGGAGGAAATTTGACGTACCCATTTAATCATTCTAAGGCCTAGTTTTCACTTTTTAAGGTTGAAACAATAATGCTTGCTTTAAAAAGTGATGAGAATAAAAACAGAAAGGGCAAGTGGAAACACTTTGCAATTGCAAAGGTTTTTAGTGGCCTTACACGTTACATGCAAGGACAGAATCCACGAACATCCAGAACAGCTTTAGCAGAACCACCAGTTGTGACCCCACCTTGTGCCAGCTGTTTCACAGCCGCACTCCACTTGCTAAACGTGAACTAGACTCCAATGTGCAGGAGCCAACCTAGCTCACATACTTGAAATGGTAAGCAGAGAGAGTAGCCAGCAACCCTGTTTATGAAGTGTCACTTTTGACTTTGAGAAAGGATTGTCTAGATTGTAGTCTACAGATTTCAGAAGAGCTGTGTCCCTGGGGTATGGGAATTTGGGGCGATGGCATCAGCTCGGGCTCTGAGGCATGGAAATGGGCTGCCGTCCTGCTGGCTGTGTATCGCCGAACAGGAACTCAGAAAGCATATGGCTTAAGAGACAGGGGCGTGGAGACTGGAAACCTGCAATCGACCTCGTTTTTCTCATGGCCAGGTCCTCCCAATCCAGGCTGAATATATTTTTGACTCTATTTCCTACGTTTCCACCTTTAAGGAAGACTCTCTTAATTTATATTAACCCGAGTTTCCTGACATAAGTGTAGCATTTTTGTTGTTGTTGTTAGCGAAGTCTCAGGAAGGGGTGCAGGGAGCATGTCTCACTTTGGGTCCTGAACAAGCCCTGCCAGATCCAAAATTCATCAGACAAAATTGAGCATTTCCCATCCCTCTGCTGTGTCCTGCGGCACCTGGGCACGCCTCTGGCATTTCACTTTTTTTGTTCTAGCGGATATTTGTCTTCTATAATAGACGTGGCAGTCTTTGAAAGGAGACAGCTCAGATGTTATTTACCCTTTATTCTAAGGCCCAGTGAGCAATACAGTCAGTCAATAAATGATTGCTTAATTGCATTAAATGACTCGGAGCCCTCCCATGTCTTTGAGTCTCTGAAGAATGTGTAGTGTTTATGAAAGGACACACATTCTCAGTTACTCTAAATAGAGGGAACTAGGGGGTGGCAAGGAGTCTTACAGTAGGAAGTTTTAAGGAAAGTTTCTTAACCTTGCCAATAAGATAGTCAACCTAGCTCAGAAAAAGAAAAAGATCTTTTCCCCCTTTAAAAAAAAAGTCACAGTGAAGTGGAACCTTCAGTTTGCTTGATATAAAGAAGGAAGAGAGCAATAACCTTGTTTTTTATTTTATTTTATTTTTTTAGTGAAGGTGATATTGATCAAAGTGGAATTATGTAGCAGGGATCCCTCCATACTGCACAGGAAGGCAGCCTTACTGTTTCATGCTGGAATTTTCTTTGTTTACCTCCAAAACTAGATGGTCTTGTATAAACTCTGCCAACATCAATCAGGTCATTTATGTTGTTAGGGGACCTCCTGTCCCCCTCACCAGATGCTCTGCTTCAGTTGGTCAGCCACTAGAAGTCATGTCAGTGGGTCTCGCGTCTCTGGAGTCTATGAATATAAGGTTTATTACATGTCCTTGATTTACGCTATCATAAATGTAGGTAAGCATTAGCAAACATTTGTACCACTACACTCAACTCCCACACCAAAGGAAAAATAATGGACCTGGAAACTTTTGAGTCATATTGATATACCATGAAAATGATGTATAGATTTGAGTGTTATCCTTACATTCGGTGCCTTCCTGAGACAGAATGAAGCCCATAATTTCTTTTAGGAAACTCTTTAAGATTTTTGACTGCAATTTATTTTCCTGGAAATCCTTTGGTAGCTTTTTATTGTCTATACCTGTCCTTTTTATTATTGCAAAAATACTGCAAATATTTGGCAACTCTGGTAGGTGCAATAAGTCCATAACGATATATATCTTTTTAAATTCAGAAACATTTTATGAATGCATAAACTGTACTATCTCCAGAATGGTATTTTTTATATATAACAGCTTTGTCTTAAAAAGATTTTAATGCCTTTACTACAAAAGTACAAATGGATAAAACATGGTTTAACAACAGAAATACTTACCGAGCAGGAACTTAGACCAGGTTCCATAAAATAATATAGGTTCAACCTAACACTCTCTAGCATGAAGAGAAGGGTGTCTTTAGGGTGAAGTAAATTCAAATCTTAGCAGTCTTTGGATATGTACTTCATTATTTTATGAAGAAATGTGATGAGATGTAGTAGACACTATGTATTAATATTTTTGCATGATTAAAATTAGATTAAGACTAAAAATAAACTATGAAAGATTGAAGGAAACCAGTAACTTCATTACTCATGCATGCACTGGACATTTCTGTATGAAGAAAGTTCTGTTTGCCCTAAGGTAAAGTTTCACTATATGTTGATGTTTAATATTTAATGCTGGGGAGAATGAGAGAGTTGGTCTAACTGTGGGAGTACTAATTATTGCACTTGGGCTTTCAGCTGGAATGTTCTGGTAGCAGCCACCCTTCGGTCATTTGCTTTAAATAAAATATTCGAGCTTTTTGATGTGGGAATTGGAATGATGGAAAGTAAAAAAAAAAAAAGAAAACATAAAAATGAAATAAATCAATTGGAATCAATGTGGATACTAAACTAGTTACTCATATTTCTTGGCCATCCAGCTGTGAAATCTTTGTAGTCACCTTTGATTCTTCTTTTTTCTTTTAAATTTAGTACATCTGCATTAGGCGATTTCTTGAATCTGTTCTCTGTCTCCTTCACAGTCTTTCCTTGACATTTTTTGTTCCTTCTAACCTTGTACTGGGATGATTTATTGGTAGGACTGGAGGGGAACAAGTATGAATCAAATGCTTTCATCAAATGTAAGTCAACCAAATGTAGGATGCACCCAGCTCAAGGCTTTAAAAGGGAATGTGTGTGTGCTGTAAGAGACTGTCCCAAGGCAGGGAGATCAGGGAAGGATGCCTGGAGGAAGTGATGATTTTACTTGGATCTGAAGGGTGAGTAAGAGTTTAATAGTCCAAACAGGGAGACCAACTGTGGCTGACAGAACTGTAAGTACAGTGGCCCTGAAGCTGGAGCAAGCATAGCGAATATGCAGAACTAAAGCAAACATTAGTGGCTACTTTGAGATGACAGTCAGGCCTTGCTGAAGACTTTGTACATATTATATGATCAATGGGGAGTTATTGAAGAATTTTAAGTAAAGCGGTGGTGATGCGGTTAGTTTTAGAATTTGAAGTAATGGTTCTTTGTTGACAATAGGAAGGCAAGACTGAATTTGAATCAGTCGAGGCTTTTATGGAAACAGTCAAAGGAAGGACGATAGTGGGTTGGTCTTAGACGGTGCTGGCAGAGGAGGAGAGAGCAGGAGGAATCTGAGAGATGCATGCAAGACAAAATCCTCAGAACCTGATGGTCGACTGGGTATGAGGACGAAGGAGACAGTATCAAGAATGATTGGCCTGTATGACTGGATAGAATGTGATGCTATTTCCAGAAAAAAGGCTCATAAAGAGCACTGGGCTCTGTGAGCCATATCATAAGTTCAGTTTTGGACATGTTGAGTTTGAGGTTACTGCAACATATCCCAGGGGAAATATTAAATAGGCAGTTAATGTTACCATTCTGAGTGCAAGATGAGGTGTGGGTGGAGAATTTTCAAATTGTATACACACAGATGAAAATTGAGTATGCGAACATAAGATCAACCAGGGAAACAAACTAGAATAAGAAGGCTACAAAGTCTAGCCTCGATCATTCAGAGAATCGACCACAGTGGATGAGCCTGACGAGGAGCCAACCAGGACAGTTTCCATGGAAATGAAGGGAAGCTAGTGTTTTAGTTTGGGCTTATTGCTTTAGATATGGAAGTTGACTCCCTGCCCTCCATCTCGTCATACCTGGATCCTCTATTATTAGAATTTTTGGAAGATAACTTTTTCAAGTATAGTTTTACTCTTTTCTCAGAAATATCCAGAGGTGGCTCATTCTCTACAAAGTTTAACACGCCCCGGGTTCTGGTTTCCATCGGCCTTACTCTTTTTTTACTGCCCCTGTCAGAACCTGTCAGTGGAGGCTACTGAGTGACTTGTTTTCATTCTTTTGCTGAAATATGCCCTTGATGTTTCATCATGTGATTTTTCTCCTGTAATTTCTTTAACTAGAAATACCATCCCCATCCACCCCGTCTGTGCCCAAGTCCCCACCAGCTTTCATGGTCTAGCCCAAAGGCACTAGGGATTGTGCAGGGTCCCGAGGCTTATGGAATTGGCCTTGGTGTAAGCCTGGCCGTTGGTAATTTGAAGAAGCTCTCTCAGGTGACGTGAATACACAGCCAGGTTCGAGAATGAGGCTAGCCTACACACCTTCGAGCTCACAGGTCCCTTAACTCCCTCAAATGGCAGGATGCAATTCTCTTTCATCTTTGCATCTCATGCTTTGAATCATGGTAACTGTCCAATGCATATTTATTAAATGAATTGATCATTTGTCTTTTGAAAAATATGAGGCATCTTGCAAATCTTTCTTCCAGTATTTTTTGGATCTTTTAGTTTTCTGATCATTTTTTTGTGACCATGAGATGTTTTTCCTCTCCTTTCTTTGGTTTCCAAAGATTCTGTATCATCTAGATGTGTGATAAATAGGCTTTGCCTATATAGGTAGCTCTGTTGATTCTCTATGTTCAAATGGAAAATGTCAATCTTAGTAGAGGAAGTGCTTCAGAAGCATTTTGGGAAGGTATTGCAGTTTGAAGGTTTTCACCCTATTTGTTGTCCCAGACACTGTCTCTTTAAATAGGGAACATATTGGGTTTGCTTGAGCACCTTGGACAGAGATAGGCTAATTGCATCTGTGATGTATAACAAATGAAAGTTACCTGGCCTGGATGGGATTTACCTTGTCATCACTGGGTTAGGATCGTAGCTCTTGGTGGGGCCAGTTTTGCTCCCCACGTAACATTTGACAGTCTGGACACATTTCTGGTTGTCACAAGTTGGAGGACGTGCTTCTGACATCTAGATGGTAGGAGCCAGGGAGGCTGCTAAACTTCCCTCAAGGTACACAGGACAGCCTTTGAAAACAAAGAATGATCTGACCCAGGTGAAAATGGTGCACTGCCACCCTGGCCGGGTGGCTTAGGTAGTTGGAACGGTGTGCTGGGCACCAGAGGGTTATGGGTCTGATTCCATGTCAGGGCACAGGTGTCGGCTGTGGCCTAACCCTCTGTTGGTGCCTGTGCAGGAGGCAACCAATCAATGTTACTTTTTCACATCGATGTTTTTTTTTTTTACTCTCTCTCTCCCTTCCTCTCTCTAAAAGCAATAAATATATCCTCAGATGAGGATTTTCAGAGAAAGGTACAGTACTGTGACTGAGAAGCCCTGGATTAGCAAAAGGCAACTCTTAAAAACCACATTGAATCTCTCTCAGCTTGAGTTATGGAGTATTCAAGGCTTGCCTCTAACTTGTTCTGACATGGAGATGTGATTTCATGTACAAGTACCTCCTTATGCATTTATTTATGTGCTTTTATCGTTTGTGTGTGTGTGCTTTGTCTTTTCCTTAAAATATGAAACAAATCTGGAATTTGATTCTTGGGCGACCCACATGAGGGAATTGAAAATCACATGGAACAGGATTTCTTGGTGTTTCCTTGGTTCTTTTCAGTTATAATAGCTTTCTGTTTTAGTGACCAGAAAAGACTATTCTTTTGTGTTTGAGAAACAAATGGCTGGCCTTATTATTTCAGATTAGATGTTTCTTACTTGGTAGCTTTATATTCTAAGTCTGTGATAATAAGTGAGTATTTACTTTATATAGTTTGTGTTTCTTTGTCCTTAGTATTTGGACTGCTTAGCAGGGCATTTCATTTTCTGTGAAGGATGGCTGGTAATAGTCGTTATCTTTTTCAAATATACTTCCATTATTTTCCAGCTGTTATGTAATAATGTAAGTTGAAATAAATGCTTTAAGTGTTTGTTTATGTCTCTTGGGAAATACGGTATAATCCCTAGCTACTTGTTCTTTTTTTGTTTGTTTGTTTCAGCAAATGCAACATGCCTGTCTCGTTGCTCACTAGGCTAGGGAGCAAAGAGCTGCAGTTTTCTACAAAAGAACGGCAAGAGACCTATAAACCTAGAGTCAAATCATTGGCAACTCACATTCCTGGTCCTCAACGATACATTCTCCATCCCCTGCTTTCGTCTGCCCCATAATGTTTTGTGTTGGACTTATATTTTAAATGAGAACTAGGTATAGTGAAGCATTAAATAATGTCAAAAATAATGTTTGTCAGGAACATTGTTAATATTCTGTCATTTTCTTAGGCATCAGGCTGGGTTTATAGCACATCACTTTCACAGTCTTATGAAAGATGTGACTTCTAAAACGTCACAGTTAAACTTTTATAGTAGGATGGTAACATTGAAGTAGCTGGACTTTATAAATGAGCAAGAAGTTATAGCTTTGGACTTAAGAATAATATTTACGTTGTTAGTGCTCAGTGTATGGCAGAATTCACCAGGCAAAGAAGTAGTTGATCTAGAGCTTTTGCAGAACAGCTGGTGTAGATCACTGACATTTAAGGTACCTTTAAAAAGATTGATTTTTTTTGTCCTTAATAACTCACTGGAGCCATAAAGTTTAGAGGAGGCAGCTTGCTGTCTGAGGTGTGGGCCATCAATTTGAAAAGTCACCCCCAAATGTTTATACATCTCGTTACAGCAGTTATCACCATTTTCTGATACACTGATTATCAGTTTGTCTGTTTTTCCTATTATTTTGAAACTGGTCTAAGGACAGGAGATTTTTCTGGTTATCTTTGTGTGCTGGGCCTTCCCCGACACAGTGATGTGAATACAGCAGATATCCAACCAAAAAAGTAAAAGCTGAATTGACTTAAAAGAAAACAGTATCAGTTCTTTTGCCATAAAAGTTTTATTAAACGTAGACTCCCAAGTTATGAGATTTTATGTAAAAATATTTTGAGAAGCAGCCTTGTTGACAGTGCCTCCTAAGAGACTTGTTTTGTTTTAATCTGCCCACCATGAAACTACTTCTGACAAGCGTAGCTCATTCGCTTATTCTCTCTAGTCCAGTAACGAGCTTCATCTCAGCCCAGACCCTCTGGCTTAAAGTGGCGTCCGATGACATCATCTTAACGTGGTTTCAGATGCCTTGTGTGTCATTTATCATATACATCACAATATCTGGGTTCTTCAAAAGACTGGCTTTCATCGTCCTCAGTGGAAGGAGGGGAATTGTTTTCTTCCTTTGGTGTGTGTGAGCTTCTGTGGCTGTCACTTACCTTCTTCGGAAAGTCAGGTAATGTGGAAATTATTCAATACATGACAAAGAGCAACTGGTTCCATATTAGCGAGCAGTATTGCATCTAATTCAGTAAGACTTCTGAAAGACAGATGCATAATCATTTTCAAATAAGTTAAAATGGTTTCTGGCCGTTACATTGTTGTCCTAGTTCCTATAATGAAACATTAATATCAATATATAAAACATCGTGTGTGTGTATTGATAGGTTTATGGATGTAGTAGTTTAGAGGTGTTGAGCTCTCAATATATCCTTTGGTCAAATTTGTGTTTTAAAATAAGAAAAAGAAGCTAGAGGGTCTGGCTAATTATTTTACAGATACAATCTGTTGTGTTTGTCAGCCACCATGTGTCTCCAAGGAAGTCTGCCTTAATGCTTTAATCTGTGATCATGCTTAGTCCAAACCCCATGCATTATAAAAATAATTGCAGGTTATTGGGGTTGATGTCCATGTTTCCTAACTATAATTATACCCTTACAACCTTGTTTGTTTTGAAAAGGTTGTTGCACACTGCAGATCTGCGCTGAGCTGTGTTTCCCCAGCACCTGTGATGTTTTCCCTTCAGATTCCGACTCCTTGTTTATGAGATGTGTGGTCATGGATGTAATTTCGGAACACAGGGCTATGCAGGTGTTTCCCTTGGCTGATAGGAATGCTGTCGTTCGTCAGGAGAAATACAAATGTTAACTGGCCATCACCCATAACATAAAATGCTTCTTTATTATACTGGGAAAGTGCCTAAAGCTACTCTTGTGAGAATAGAGAAATTTCTGAAACTTTCTGCCAAAAAAAAAAAAAATCCTTGTATAAAACGGAGAAGCGGAGAATAGCATACTGGTCATGTTTTGAAATAGCTAATGAATTTCTGGAGACAAGATACAACAGTGCATTGGAAAAAAGTCCCCTTTGAGCAGTGATTCGGATGTATTTCCCAGAAGTCAGAGACTCGATCTCAAAGAAAAACAGTGTTGTTACCAGCATGATACCAAATATCAAAAGTACATCAGTGAGTCTTACTGGTCAGGTGGTTTGTGTCAACCCGGTGGCTTGGGAACTTCTGTATCTTCTTAGTAAAGTCTAAACAAACTACCCCACAGCTATGGCCTCAGACGTTGTTCTGGAAAGTCATCCCAACCCCTCGTGAGATTTTCCTGCCTCCCCACCACGATGCTATAAGAGATCCAAACTACTTTCATAATTTAAGCAGGAAACAGTACAATCACCATATGTTTAAAATTGATACAATTCCAATGCAATATAAAGCAAACACAGGTGTACTATTCTACAAAACGAGTTATGTGCAACTTACCCCATCCCACTCCCCTCCAAAAAAGTTTTGAAATTTTGGTGGTTTCATTAACTTGAGATGGAATGTTCAAGATAGGCTAAATGTTTATATTTGTCATACATGACATAGAACATCTTGATGGGAATAAAATTATTGAGCCATTTTAGTCATTCCCTGTTTCCAAGTGAGTCTACATCAAATAGATACATGTAAGGATACAGCTGTTGCCAACAAGTGCATTGCTTTTTGGTAAATGTCAGTATATTTGTTTGGTGAAATTAAACAGTGTCATGCTCTTTGGCATTGCCTTCTTTTCAGATTTCTGGGTGTTATCATCTTTAGGTTTATAAAACCCTACCTGTGGTGGCGGGACTGACAATATGAGAGAAGGAAACAGTGATATTCCTCACCCTCCATGAAAACAGACAGGAAGAGGTTTTAGACCCCATTACTAGTGTGTAACCACATTTAAGTGAAGAGTTGCTCCCAAGAAGTATTTGGCCATAAGCAGTGTGGGAAGTAGATCTCTTAGGGGAATCTGGATATATTATTGTTGGACTCTGAATATTTGGCATCCTAGAGGGACATGGGACCCCAGGATGCTACATCTCCCGCAGGCCAAATTTGTCTGTTAGTGCATGGCTCTAGATTATAGCCTATAATTCCTTATCCAGAAAAAAAAAAAAAAGCAATGTATCTAAAGGGAAATAATGAAAGTTATAAAACACAGATGCTTTTCTAAGCTAAAAAGAATTGCTTCACAATAGTACAAATTACATTTCAAATAAACCAATTCTAATCTCTTTATTATTATGTTGCAGTGCATTCTAGTTATTGCTGCTGCATAGCAAAACACCTTAAAACTCAATGGCTTGAAACAATAGCCATCATTTTGTGACCTGTTTCAGTTTTTGTGGGTCAGGAACTTGGGAGGCCTGGGAAGGGTGGTTCCGGGACCCTCGGTGGCTGAAGCTGGAACACCAGGCTGGAGCAGTTCTGGATGTGACTGGTTTCTCTTTCCCTCTCTCTCCCTCTCTCTTTCTCCCCTCTGCCTCAGGTCTCAAGACCTCTCCTGTGGTCTCTCCACGAGGGCTACTCTGGGCTTCCTCGAAAAATGGCCATCTCATGGCTGTCATTCTGTTTACACAGCCCAAAAAGTTTTCAAGAGTCGTTTATTCCAGTGCACAAGGTGGAGGCAGCGTTACCTGTCAGGACTTCTGTCAGAGGTCTTGCAGTGTCATTTTCTGCCTGGGTTCAAGAGGAGGGCAATTAGACTTCATGTCTTGACAGGCATGGGGAATAGAAGATAATGGGCGGTCATTGGAAAAATACAGTCCACCACACTTTGCTTTATGATTACTTAAAAACAGGGTTATAGTTTCTGTTTCTGGTTAAGCAAGCTGAGAAGCCCTCCTTTTACAGTCTTTGAATAAGTCTTGGAATATTTAACTCATTCCTTCATGGACAGGTGCCCAGGCCATGCCTACCCCCGGGAAAATATTGACGTCAACATGAACATAAACTTCATGGTCAGGGAGTGTTGGAGGTGCTAGACCAGGGCAGGGAGGCGATGGCCCTGAAGACTCTCATGGGCTGCCCTGCCTCTGTGTGTTGTGCGGCTGTGGAGAATCTCCTGGCTGTTCATGGTTGATCTCAGCTGTCCCCGTCAAGCAGTCATGGGCCTGGCAGAATGTCTGTGTGACACTTAGGGATGCAGCAATGTATTTTAGTGCATGGTGGAAGGAAAAATGGCACACAGGAGGTCGGAATCCTGTTAGTCATACTCTGGGCTGCCAAGGTGACCTGGCAAAGACACCTCTCTCTGTCAACCACCAGTCATGGTTGAACAGTTCCAGCACTCACAGACAGATGTCGTTAGCTGATGGGCAGAGCCCACTTGCTTCCTTACATATAACTAAGGTCACATTTTAATGGGTATCATGTTTTAAAAGTCCTCAAAAATCATATAAGGGGCCAGGTTCAATACATTAATCAATTTTACCTTGATGTATGCTAAGTATAACATTGGACACATCAAGTATCATTTGTAATGATCAGCATCAAAATTCCCCCCTACCGACAGATTCACTAGCTCTTCTTTATGTAATTCTTATAAAATAACTTCAGATTAACGCTTTGCCATGACCTAGAGGATGCTTGAGGGACCTCATTCACATAACGGTAAGCTGATGCCCATGCCCACCCTCCATCCACCCGCCTGCTCACACCTGGCTGTGCCACATGGTGGTCCCACTGTTGAATTTGGGGGACCCATCAGTTATCCTCCCTGCTATGTCCAGGATGCTTCATTTGGGGGAAGAGACTCTAGTACATGTTTGGAACCACAGGAATGGGGACAACAATGTAGACATTATACCAGCTTTATGGGCTTGTGGAAGTTTCTCCCAGAGTTAAAACATTCAGGCCTGTTCAACAGGCTCTCGCTTTGCAGTTGGAAGACTCTCAGACTTTGCTTGTATAAATTAGAATCTCTGTTTTTCTGTATGTCTTCCTCCTTTCCTTCCTCCCTCCCTTCCTTCCTGCATTTGTTTATATGCTTGTATGAGCATTTGTGGGAGCAGTGCACTTATGCGTGAATCTGTGGGGCAGGGAGAGGTGGGGGGGGTGAGAAACCAAGATTGTCCCTGACAGATACCCGGCTCGCTCCCAGAAGCCCAGTCCCACAGTCCAGACCTAGTTCTTCTGAACACGGGCTTGCTCTGAACTCACTCGTTGCAGTAAAGCATATTCCAGATAGACAAAACATTGAAATGCATAACCTGAAAATTGAAAGTGGTACTAGAAGAACATAAGCATATATATTTTTTAATATTCTGGATTAGAGAAATATACTTTAATAATATTAGGAAAGCATATGGGCAATGATGATTTTGAACTTCTGCATCCTTCTACGTAGAAAAAATAAAGGAGAAATATCTTGCATGTTCATACAAAACTAACCACATAGGTGTCACTCTGTACATGCAAAGTTGTGCCACACATGCTACTCTGTAACATGTTTCATTCAACAGTGTCACAGCCATCTTTCCGTGTCAATAAATGCGTCAAATTTTAATGTTTGTATCATCTTCCTTTGGACGTGACAGATTACTTAACCAGTTTTGCATTCTTCTCTTTTTCACTCTTATGATTGATTAGATTAGATGAATATAGTCTTAAGTATGAATCTTTTGAACTTGTGCAGTTTCTTAGCCTAAATTCTGAGAAGTCTTACTGGGGCAAAAGCTATGCGCATTTTAAATTCGATACGTATTTTCAGGGTGGAGCCTTTCCCACTCTTACAAAGCGCTGTGAGCGCCCGGGGCCCCCTTCCTGCTAATGTGGGTTTGGTCAATCTTTTCAAACTTTGTATAGTTCCGCAAGCATGCGCACACAAAATTTCCTCTTAGTTTTATTTTAATTTTTGTTAGTACCAGTAAGATAGTACATTTCACATGTTCATTGGCTGCTTCTCTGTTTTCTTTGATAAATAGCCTACTCTTATCCCTTGCTCATTCTTATGTTGGGACTTTTATTCTCTACTATTAACTCTTTATCCACAAATTATATTATTGTTTTCTGCAGTTTTTTTTAAATCTTTCAACTTTTCATATCACTGTTTTTGGGTGATTTAATTTCTTTTTCTTTTTCCTATTTTATTTCTTTTTGTGTGTGCTTTATTTTAAGCATTTCTTTCTTTTTTTCCAACTATGTAGAAGTTTTACTTTATTATTGGGTCACATTTATGCATCATTTCCTGTGAGATTTTAGCATTTCCTAATAGGATTAAGCGTATTTCTCTAATCCAGGGTAGAAGAACTTTTATGTAATTCCGGTGAGCCTTCAGTTTTCAGTTTATGCATTTTAATCATTCATTTATCTGAAATATTAGCCTCCTTTAGCCTTTATGTGATATTTAAGTGTATAGCACCCTATCTAAAACAAGGCTGCAATGTCCTGCTTCTGTCTGCCTGCTGGTGATATATTTTAGTGAAAGGAGTGAGGCCAGGCCTGGCCTTGTTTTTGTTTTCGTTTTTTAAAAATTGCTAACCAGTTGTCCCAAAGCGTTGATTGAAGCGTCTCTCCTTCCACCCATTAAGTTGGCATGCTACTCTTACAATGGACCAAATTTTATGTAACTCGAGTGCATTTTTTAACCCTTGGGAATTTCTCATTGCTTTTGGGACAAAGCCCTCTGAACGTGCCTGTGAAGGCTGCAGGATGTTTCCCTGCCTGCACCTGTCACTCGCCGCGTTCTGGTCACCAGCTTGTGGGCCTTCTTGAGCTCTGCGACACCTCATACCCCTCGCTTGGAGCCTTTGCACAGCCTGTCCCCTCTGCCTGACGCCCCTTCTGTTCCCTGATTCCTCTTAAGCCTTCGGTTTCCTTCTTAGTTATCAAGGGAAGTCTTTTTTTTTAAATTCACTTTCACAGAACTACATTTATTTCCTTTATAATTATACATGTTTATGTGTGACATTTTGATTAATA
Source organism: Mormoops blainvillei (assembly GCA_004026545.1). Lineage (NCBI taxonomy): Eukaryota > Metazoa > Chordata > Mammalia > Chiroptera > Mormoopidae > Mormoops > Mormoops blainvillei. The sequence goes on along the minus strand of PVJD01001256.1, from coordinate 250,826 downwards.
TCTCCCTCCTTCAGTAGTCCAGAAATTCTACATTCCAGGGAAAATCAAGTGTAAGCTTGATTTTGCTTATAATAATACCCCATCACTAGCCACATGGTTGCACTTAATAGATATTTATTGGATGCCAGATGAATAAATAAATGGACATTCTTTCTACTACTTTTTTGGATAGATTATATTACCTGAGTATATATGACATAATGAATAGGGCTGGGCTAAAATTAATCTTTGGGATCTTTCTGAAGAAGAGATAGGTCATCAGATCTGCCTGGGTTGTGAATCTCCTTTAATTTTCAAGCCCGAGTCAGATGCACATGATTCCTGCCCGTGTTCTGCCTCCTGAGCCGGACAGAGTAATGAGGTTTCATGGAGTCGGTGATGGTTTGGGATTGGTTGGTCTTGGCATATGGGAATCACCAGCAGGAGCTCCTCTAGTTTTGCCTGATGCTCATCTGGTCCTTGAAGGTCTCTGTCTTGGCTCATGAATCCCATGGCAGGTGCACTCGTTGCCCATGATGCTGCCCTTAACCCAAAGTAGTGAACTTTCTAGTTTCTTGTTTGTGTGTTTTTTTGGGGGGCAGAGGAGAGGAGAAATCATCAAAGGGTTCAGTCTTTACCCTGGCACCAAACTGTGATGGACTACAGTTATAGCTGAGCTAATTGGAAACCATTTGATTAGAAAATCTAGAGTGGAAAGGAGGCTCCTGGGAGCATGATGAATGCCCCTGAGGAAAAGATTTCCTTTGAAAGTGAAAACAAGTCTCATCTGCCGGCAAGCAGAAGTTACTATACCAACTAGTTTCGTGGCATCATTAACACAAGTTCAGCAAAGCTTTTAATTGGAATCCCGTTTAGCTATTCTATTGTAGGGTTTTGAACAATCAAATATATTTCTATTCTATGATTTATAATTAACAAATTATATTATAATGCTTCTTTTTAGTTTGAAATGTGCATCTGTGTTTAGTAGTGGGGTGGAGGAACAGAGTGGTTGCTGTATGTGAAATCTGACACCCTCCAACACGTATCAGAAGGAAAGGGGCACCCTTGTAATTTGCCTTAGACAAAAAGAAAAAAAAAACAGACTAAAAGAAATATCTTGAGGCAAAACCATGAACCTATTTGTACCACGTGGTTACTTATTGTCTTTGCTTATAGAGAGAGAACATGAGACCAACGGAATGAGTTATTATCAATGATATAATTTAGAAATGATGAAGAATAAAAATAGCCTGGGCTATTGTTATTTCATGTTATTTATCCAAGGGATAAAGGGACTACATGGAAAATATGCCCTCTTAAAATACCTGGAAGATAGTTTTCAGAGCAGAGACTAAAATGTTCAAAATTAAAAGTTAAATTTTAAAAACCTCCATTGTCACTGTTAACAAACTTCCCAATATTATAAATGTAGTGGTATAAGTTAAGTTTTAATCTTGTTTTTCTTTGGGGTGTTATTAATGGAGAAGAGCATGGATTGTTTGCTTCAGACATGTTGCCAGGAAGAGGAAAAATTTATCCTCATTTTTCTTCCATGGAAGGCTTAGATACCATTAACTGTAACTCCGTCACGTTGCTTAAGTTGTGTCTACTAAATCCTGATGAGTTGTTAAAACTGATTTAGTTTTATGCTAGAGTCATATTATATTAAATATTTCTTGTCAGACTCATTGGTATGCATTACACATGAGCATGTATCTTATTAAATCTAAATCAAATTCCCGTTCAAGGATAGTTGCACAAATGTGATCTTGTTTTTAATTGTGAAATGCCAGTGACTGGCTATTCCTGGAGGAAGTTTCCCTTTGGTTTATTTTAAAGCAGATGATGTAAAAATGATTACTTAGGAATCAAGAAAATATGTGTAACTGCAAAGCCTGGAGCCAGTCTCCTTAGTTAGATCCCAGTAAGCCCTTAAAAATATGTGCTGTCATTGTGAAGCTCATTTTTCCAAGCTAGACGCTAATATTTGGCTAAGAACTTTTTTTTCTTTCCATATTTGTTCTACACAGAATCTGGGGGGTATTAAGATTGATGAAGGCGTCAAAGCTTGAGGTTGGGAGCCAGCGTTAGCACTTTTGGGTGATGACAAATCATGCCTTAGCCCTCTCCTTTTTTTATATTCATATTTTGTCTCTCATCCTCCATTCTTCCTTCTTCCCTTCCTCCACCCTTCCCTTCCTTCCTCCCTCCCTTTCTTTCTCTCTCCCTCCTTCTCTTCCTCCCTCCCTCCCTGTCTTCCCTCTCTCCCTTTTTTCCTCCCTCCCTCCCCCCTGCCATCACTCTCTCCCTCCTCTCTACTCTTTCCCAAAGCACAAAGTGATAGGTTGGAATGAAGTACGTAATTTTCAAGAAATATTCCCTATGCGATCTTCTGAATGGCAAGCTGAAAACAAGGTTATTGCTTTTGACACTTTCCCAGGAAGCGATGATGGGGAAACCAACCCTTACTAGTCCTGGACGGCACCAAACCTCCGGCTCCTGTTTCAAAAGACAACCTGTAATTCAAACTAAAGTGAGCACAATGAAGAATTGTCTACAATATGGATCTAGTACCATTATACATCTTGATTTTACTTTCCAAGTAACAGATCTTACAGCTCTCAATCTAACCTACACCAAGGAGTCAGCTGGACCTGTCGAATCATTTCATGGCTATAAGCTATCTTGTGAAAAACACCGTTAACTTCACTGGCCACTGGCTTTCATGAAGAGAGCCATTTGAAGAACTTCAGTAAAATAGGGACTATTTAAAGTTTTTTTAGCCATTTCTCTTATCAATGTGTTTGGGATTTTAGGAGGTATCTTAATTTCTATCCATTTTTCTCTGCCTTCCCTGTCACTGCCTGCGCCAAATGGTCATTACCTCCGACTAGAGTGAGTTCAGTAACCTCCCTGATGCTTTCATTCTGAGCCTCACTGGTCTATTCACTATCCAGCAGCTAGAACCATTTTTCAGAACAAAAAACTGTCATTCTACCCCTACAAAACCAGACAGATTCACTAAAGCCAACTCCTTTATTATTGCCTCTAGGTGCTGTATGATTTGACCCTTCCCTTCATCTCCTCAGTTCCTGGAACACACCTGGCAAATTCTAGCATCAGGGCAGATCCCAAATCTTTCGCCTGAAATGTACTTGACTCTTCTCTCTGCATGGTTGACTCTTTCTCATCTTTCAGATTTCAACTCAGAGGTCCCCAAACATCAAAGCCTTCCATGATTCCTCCATCTAAATAGTCTCCCCCTTCTTTTATTCGGTAGTACCTTCTACATTTCCTCCAGGTACTTGTTGATTTAGAAATGCTGTATTTCTTTTTGTTTCATCATTATGTCTCCTGTCTTCCTAAAGACAGGGATCTGGTTGGCTTTATTCACTGTTGTAAGTTTCGGCTTTGGCATAGTGTCTGATACAGAGGATGCAAGGTTAAAGTGTTCTCTAATTTAGGTACAAGTACTGTCCCCATTTTGCAGATGGAGCAACTGAGGTACAGTGAAGTTAAGTATTATTTTTTTAGGGTCCCAGAGCTAGTAATAAATGGAAACACTCTTTGTTGTACATTAATTGAATGAATGAATGAATCTTTATTAATCTAACATGTGCCTTCTATAGATAACTGTTTTAGAGTTTGATAAAGAAAACTTTAGAATGGATCGGCTAAAAGGAACCGTCATTAAATGAATGTTTCCAAGCTAAAGTGAAAGACTTTCTCATTCTTTCATTCCCCCATCCCCAGCTGTTTAGCATATGTTTTTGTTTTTCAAACTTTTTTTTGTTCCTTAAAAACTCTCTAAATTCTGGGATCCTTGACAAACCCTCACTGTTATGCCAGGTTGAAACTCAGCCACCCATATTTGCTCATTTTGCATCAGATTTACTGTCCAGCAGAGGCAAAACTGAGGTCACTGAGTAAAAACTAGACTTTTACTTTACAGCATTATGTCTGGTGTAATGTTGAATTCAAAGATTTATTACTTAATGGTGGTAGGTTTCGGAGAGACTGTTGTAGGATTTATTTACTGTCAGAACTAAATGGTCAAATTTTTAAAGTGAGTGTTGTGCTCTTATTCCCCAAATAAGTTATCACTTTAAAAAATATTTTAGGCTGATTTGACTACACATTTTAGAGTATTGGTGTGTAAATCCATGACTTTGGTCATCACTTAGAAAAAGTGTGGCCCAAAGCCAAAATAATGTTATAATCTCGATTCAATAATAGTTTATATGCAGCTGGGATATACATACATATACATATATATAATATATGTGACTTTTTTCCAGTTTTTTTATCCTTACCCAAGGACATTTGTTTCATTGCTTTTAGAGAGAAGAAGGCAGAGAGGAAGGGAGGGAGAGAAACACTGATGTGAGAGAGAAGCATTGATTGGTTGCCTTCCCGTATGTGCCTGGACCTGGAATCAAACTCACGACCCTTTGGCCACAGGCCAACACTCCAACCAACTGAACCCCACCAGCCCGGGCTGATTATTTTTTCCCCAGTTTTAAAATGTCACTCCAACGTCTATCCATGTTCCATTTTCATGCAAATTATGGAATAATTACTAAAATATGAGTTTTTGAAGGCCACTGCCATCAGAACCTTGTTTTGTTCAAACTTTGATTTTAGTCCAATCTATTTTTTTTTAAAACTCAACTCGTTTTCCTTTTTCTTTTGACACTGCTAATCTGCTGGTTCTCGAATCTTCATATGGAACTCAGTGACCTCTAGTGGATCACCAAAACCCCTTTCCTGATAGAAATATCAGAGGGTTTCTTGTTGTAACTAACAGAATTACCTACAAAAGATATTTGATGACAAAGAAGGATGAATATTTAAGAGGAAAAACTCCCAGCTCTTGAGCTGAGCGCCCAGTTACCTTGGGTATCAGTAGGCAACCCGGTTGCACCTGCGCCGACATGATGCGTGCAGCGAGAGGAGGGAGCATCATGCTGCGTATTCGTGATTAAAAAGGCTTGATGTATTGCATTGTTTAATTTGCTATTAAATCCCTAAATCAAAAGGAATGGCTTTGGAAGCTGTTCTTGAAGACGCCTTCTGGTGGTAGTAGTGTCAGGCCAACATGTGGCCTAAGGAGCCGTTTCTGTTTTTTGCTGGGTTTCCCAAGCCAGCCTTGGGTTCAGCCAGTGAGCCCTCAGTGCTGCAATCAGAGGCACAGATGAGATTCAGATGGTGGCTGTGGACACTTTACCCACGTGTTTCAGTGGCTTCTCCATCTGCTCGACAGCTAATGAATGCTGCTATGAAAAATTGGCTGACACTTAATCCTGTGTTTTTTTTTTAAAAAGCAACTACGATTGGTACTTCATTTATCATCCCAAGTCCATGCCTTGTTTTTTCTTAAGAGAATGATTTTTTTTTTACTACATGTCTTAAGATATCTTTGACCTTGAGAGTCAACATTGGTATGAAAATTGCTGGGAGGAGGCAAGTTGAAGGGAGGGGAGCCATTGAGTCCTTGTTGGGCTTGATCTAAAGGTAAAGAGGATGGGTATACATTAGAGTTTGAGAATCGCACAGGCGTGGGGAGAATGAGCGGAGGAAGATGCACGTGTGTGGTACCAGCTGGAGCCTGTTCTCTGGTTGCCTCTGGGTGCAGGCATGATTCAGAGAACCTCTCATCTTTAACTGCCCGTACATAACATGCTAGTGACATTTACTCCTCGGACCACTTGAGAAGATCATCTTAGGCGCCATCTGTGACTTTTCTGCGTGCCTCACCCCAGCTTTCCAATCATACATTCCTGGTGTTTCTGTTGGACTCACATCTCTCAAATTACTCATTTCTCCCCACCCTCCACTGCTACTTCCAGTATTATCTTTCTAATCGGTCTCACTGCCTCTAGTTTTACCATCTCCCATCCACCCTGTACACTACAGCTCAGCCGGCTTTCTGTAATCTGTTATGTCAGTCTCCTGGTTCAAACCCTTGAACAGTGCCTCCTTACTCTCTGGACAGAGTCCAAGTTCCCTACCAGAATCTGTGAGACTTCAGGCTTCAAACCATCTTCCACTCCTTCTCTTCCTTTTTCCATCTTCTTTAGCTCCACTAAGTTATGTGTTTCTGGATTGCTCCATGTTCCCTTTTTTTTTTCTGGACTTCACCCTGCTTGGGATGTGCATTCACCTTTGTCTAAGTTTCCAGATCACCTTATTCCCTCAGCCAAGTCTGAGCTCATTGAGCCCACGGTGACCTCTAGAGCACTCTGCTTTTATTCATCGCATTTGTAGAGATGCTTATGTTGATCAGGTTAGTCCTGCCTTGGACGGTACATGTCTTGAGAGCAGAGATGCTGTTGCTGTAGGTTTCCAGCTCCTAATGCCTAGTTATGAAACAGGGAGTAAATCAGTATCTGTTGTATAAATTAATGAGTCAGGTAGCTGTGTTTGGGGAAATGCTTCCAATTAACCTAACAGTTGTATCGTTTTACTTCTTATCTCATTTCCCTTCTGTCTTTATAGCATGAAAAATTCTGTATAAAATAGGCAGATTTTTAAATGATGTGAATGAGTCTTTGACCACATTGCCCACAGCTCATCCTTTTTATTCCCTTAGTGTTTCAAAGATTCAAATCTGGTTTTCCTGGAGTTTAGCATCTCCCCAGACCTGAACGATTGCAACACCGCAACACCGTTTTGCCCCTTGGTAGTAGTGGTTTGTGATAGCTCTCAGATAAGCCGGGGGAATTTTACCGGTCATGGGGTGAGGCACTGAAATGCAAATTTCTCCTTGTACAATGGAAATAATTTCCTTGTTAAAGGAAAGGACAAAGGGGAAGTCTCAGAAGTAGCCAGGAGGCTTAGGTTTAGCCCAAAGCTGGACCCTGGATGTGTCAGGTTTCACTTCTCTCAAACACTGAGCAGAGCAGGAGCTCCAGGACATCAGTCCCCTCTGCCTTGGGTCTTGCGCTTGGAGTTTTGAAATTTGTGAGGAATGAGATTGGCCTCACATTTAACCATCTGCCCACTGTGGTAAGAGGCCCCCTGAGGCCGCTTCACTGAAGCCATTTCAGAGAGTCCTAGGCATCTTTGAGCTCAGCGAGTGCTCACTGAACACTGCATTCATGCTCGGAGGACTCGGTGGCTGAGAGAACTTACCATATTTTGTCAGGTATAACATCACTTTTTTGCCCAAACTTTTTAGGGAAAAGTAAGGGTGCACATTATACATAAGTAGTACTAATTCCATATCTATATAAATCTTTAGTTCTTGTGTTTATGCTTTTGCATTAAAAGTATAACTCTAGAAAGCAATAATGATATCCATATGTCCCAAAAAAATACTAAAATTCCTTTATGAAACAAAAAAGCAAGTATCTGAATATAAATAAATAAGTAATTGAATTAAAAAATTAAAACAACAGATTCTTTTTCCCCTGATAGTTTGATCCTAAAACATGGGCGCTTATGATTCATGGCAAAATAAGGTAAATCCCTTACCTAGAAAATTCTAAAAATTGGACTAGAATCTAGGTCTTTTTTCTGTTCATCCTCCACCCCAATTGATATTCTTCTCCACCAAACTTGATAGTTATCCGCGTCATTTATGGCGACACAGGATAATGAAAGCAGATGGACCGGGTTCTGCTCAGGGAGGGAGGGACTTGCACTGTGATCTTGGGCCAGTCAGACTTCCGCACTGTAATTCTTTACCTTGGAAATGGAGAGAAGGGAGACTGGCTCACAAGGTTGTTATGAAGACTTCATTTAGATTATGTACATAAAGCCCCTAACACAGTGCCTGACACCATTGTAGATATTCTTGCCTCTTGTTCGGAATACCGGAAATCCACACTGTTTAGCCATTTCAGCTCAGGCTCCCATTTAAAAAGGGAGTCCCCCCGAAATCTTGTGGTAATGTTATATCATTTGCCCCTGACTCTGTGTTTTCTGGTGACTGATTTGGAGACCAGGGCCATCAGAGAGGGAGGACATTTGTCCGTCTGCACAGATAGTCCAAGCCCTTCAAGCAGGTTTTCTATATGGAATAAAAAACTAAAATTTTTGTAACATTTAGCTCACATGGAGGGAGAGAAAACCTCTTAGACACATAGAGGGAAAATAAATTTTATTACTAAGAGATTATTTTCATTATTTGGAGAAGTTTACAGCTGATGCTATGCTGATACCACATTTTAGCATAGAGCTGAAGTTTTGTTTGTGTTTGAAAATGAACAAATAGAAAGAGTGCCGGTGAGTCACAGAGTCCAGTACACAATTTGCATATTCAAACACAGGCAAAGTATCACCTGTGTCCTGCTGCTGCATGAATATGATTCGGTTGAACTCTGGGAAGTATTTAAGGATAAGCAGTAAAACCATCCTCCTAACAGAACATCAATCCTCGCAACCATGTGAAATGTTAGAATCTTTAAGATGAAAGTCGGCGGACTGAAGGCCAGTTAGCTTCGCTGGAGTACAACGACTGGTGAACATTTGGTCACATTTTGTTCCCTTTTGTGGCCCTTCCTCTTTCTCACTTCCTCCAGATTCTCCTGTTATTTGCCCCTTTGAAACCAGCAGACCTTAGTCTTTGTCTGTTCAGTGTGGCTTTGTCATTAAGTTTTCTGGTGCACAGATCGAGATTAGAAATTAATAAACTGATTTTCCCAAGAGTTTTGTAAGAAGTTATATAGCATAAGAGATGAACATAAAAATGTACAGGTTATATCGTTGTTTATTTGTTTAATTAATATAACAAATATTTTATATGCTTTTTATTGGAAGTTTGTTTTCTCTTTTTATGGTGAGTGGATGTTATTTCCATAAATAAGTTCATTGGTAACTTACTATGACACTATAGGATGTAGAGAAGAATTCAGTATAAGTGACTATATCTTGAGTACCACCCAATGAAATTTAGTTACATCATGCTCATCACCAACCTTATCATGTAATTTCCAAGAAATGTTTATTATTAGATTGAACCAAGTGAAATGGTTGACCTTTTTCACCTCCAAAATGGCATTTTTTTGGAGGGGGAGTTTACATGATACTAAAAATTCAGCCCATTCATTTCTTTCTTGTGCTAGATTACTTTCTGCAATGCCCATAATATGTTCTACATGTATTAGACACTTAATATTTATTTGTTGATTGGATAACGGGCCTGAAGTCGATCTCACTGATACTGAGTAAGTAGGATTTAAGGCATTTGCTTCCATCACTGTCCACACCATGCAATCAATGCAAGTTAAATATCACAGGGCTGAGATGGCCGAACAGGAGATTTAATGTCTTGGTTGTCCAGGCTTTTCATAGTATATGAAGGGAGGACATATGGTGGGTCAAGGAGGTTAAGAATTTGGTAAGGCATTTGAAAAGTAAACAGTTGAAAAGGTCAAAAGTGTATCTGTTTTGATCTTGGGCGGTCTTGGCCAGGAAACTTAGCTACCCTTTGAAATGGTGTTTTCCTGTTCCTTCCTGGGTGGTGAGGGAGGTGTGCTCTGCATGATGGATGGGAATGCTCGTCAGTGACTCTAAGAAAGGCTCAGTTCCTGATGCCTATAATTCAGGGATAGGAACAAGAGCGTGGTTTCCTATTCCCAACTCCCACTGGGGATGGAGATGAACATGTACTGTGCCTTACATAATGAAGCTGAAGATGAGCTTAAGGAACCTAAAGAGACTGATGCTAGAGAAGCTGGTCTAACGTAGAGATTTCCAGATGGCCTTGGACATGATCCAGAGTCCAGGCTTTCAGAATCGTAGGTTGGCCTTTCCGTAATAACCTGTGCTTGTGACACACTAGATTCCAGCAGCTGCTGACAGAAATGCCAACACCAGCTTTCCTCTTTGACTATTGAACAAGCTTTTGGTTGCAGTGGAAATGCTGGGCCTCTCCCCTCATTCTCAGTGTCCATCCCCATTGCTAACTGTAGTTACTTTGCTATGCTTCTGCATGGACCTGTGCACACTGCTGTGGAATCTTGGTCACTCTTTACATTTTAAAATGATACCTGTATGTGAAAAGAAGTCCACTGTGACTTTCTTGTCCTCACTTCCCGTTTTCTAGAGCATCATTATTATTAACCGTACACTCTTCCTGAGGGCGGGGTCCTTTTGCCCACTGCATTGTGTGAGAAGCTATGATCCAAGGGCATTCACGAAGGCAGGAAGGCCAGTGCAGTGACAAAAACATACATAAAACCCAATTGGCATATTCCCATGAAGGCTATAAATGTCAACTGTGATTACTATAATTTTAAGTACCGAATGACTATAAACAGTTCCAACATTCCAACTGGGGAGGGGTCCCTGTGACCCAAGAAAGGTTGTTGTGGAAGAGTTGATAATGGATTAGAGTCATATTTAGGAGGGCATGAGATACCATTCTAAGCTGGCAAAAGTGTTAGAACAGAGCACGAGGTCAGTTTGGGGAAGTACAAGCAGACCAGAATGGCCAATACATGGGGCAAAAGAACCACCCAGAAAAAGAGGCCTGGTCTGAATTCTCTAATCTGATTATTGATGAAGAATAAACTATTTGGATTACAGTGCTGGTCTAGGACCTTAATTTCACAGTAGAATACAACTGGATTAATTCACACTCTTAAAACAGTATTAGCAGCTCACATATAGCAAGCGCATTCTATACGCCAAGCATAGAAACTAGGTGCTTTACATACATTAATTCTCAGAAACCCACCACCCTGGGCCCCATGTGATTCATAAGGACACTGAGACACAGTTAAGCATCTTTTCAAGGTCAAGGAGGTGAGAAGTGACAAAGGATTCAAATCCCAGGGCACTGATTCCAGTGTTCGGGTCTTTCCCCAAGAGATTGTAATAAAAATCCAAAGAGATGATGTAGTGTGTGTGGTGCCTGAGGTCTCTAATGCCTGGTACCTTCACTTCCAAGTTTTGGGAAGGTAACACAATCTGCGCCCCGGCTTTGCCTGTGGATACCACCGTGGGTCCCATCCCGTGGAGTGGAATAACAAGATGGAAGTGCATGCTCAGTGGGGGTTGGCTGCTGTGAGGGCTTGAGGGACCTCTCAGCCCTAATCTTCTTGCGCCACAAAAGAAACAATGAAGGCTCAGAGATAGTAAGTGGTTTGTTCAAGTACAAAGTTAGGATTAGGATAAAGTGCTCTTGTCTGTAAAAACAAGGGCCCCTTTCTCCACAGCACGCAACCTGCTAAGTCAGAACGTATGGTCACGCCAAATGGGCTAAAGCCTGCTTTTGAAATAACTAAGAAAAGGCATTTTAAAGTAATTTCTTCTTTTGGATGGAGGAATCATGGTAGAAGTTAATGTCGTGTAATATGAAGATATGTGTTTGTGTGTAGCGAGAGAGTTTGTTTTGTCTGGTTCCTAAATAGACAACTAAGTATTCAGAATTAGTAATTCTTCAGTTCCATATTTTTAGTGTTTCTTCCTACATTAAAATAAAGATGAATGTTGACTTTCAAATACAAATTTTTGAGCATTACCATTCCCAAACCATCTTTTATGTGCTGAATGTATCCAAGGACGTACACGCAAGCTTGACTGTTATCTGTGGTCTCATATCCCTTTTCTGTGTCCCTCCTGGATTTCGGAGACACTGAGAAATCAGGCCCCGGGGTGGGGCAGCCCATCTGTGGCTCTGGCGTCCCTTCTCGTGCACTGGCAGGAGAGGGCTGGGCTGGCTGTGAGCAAAGCTGACAAAGCCACCCGCCTGACTTCTGGATGAAGGATGCCCACGAGGTTCCAAGCAAAGATGAAAACAGTAGGGGCTGCCCTAGTAAATGCCCAGGCCTGGGCACCAGTGTAGCACCTCTGGGATCTTACTCCTCCCCTCCCAGGATCCTCCTCCCTTACCTCCAACTAATTTGTTTTCTGATCTGTCTGACTTTATTTTCTTCTTAACCCCTGTCAGATTCCTACTGGGCAGTAAACTACTTTTAGCAGTTTTGCTGCGAACTTAAAGTTATACGAGCGGCATTTCCTTTCAGTGTTGACATTCAGACTCTTCATTAAATCACTGTCTCATATGGACCTGAGTTAACATTTTATTTTTCTGTCCTTGAAGGTTCTTTGTATTTTAAAAAAAACTGCTAGTTTTGTAATTCAGGTAAGTTAAAAAGGCCAAGTCTATATTTACATAGTAAGAATTACCTAGTTCATTCAGCAAATATTTATTGAATTTCTCCAAGAGCCCTGGCACTGTGGACAGCAGTGATTTGGACAGACAGGCTCCTTGTCTGGGGATCCTTGAGGTGAATTCTGAGGGGATGACAGCAGCTGTTTATCACACAAAGTCTTGTGGGCCGTAGCAGAGTTAGGCTTACGTCAACCCAGTGGGAAACTGTTAGGGAGTTTTAAACACGGCTGGTGACATGATCCATTGATGCAAGTGTCAGTGTTGGTGGGTGACATCGTGAAAGGATGAGAAAAGAAGGGTAATGAGGGCAGGAGGGAAAGTACTTAGGTCAACATATTTCATTCCATCTCTTTGTTATAAAAGTTAGACATCTTGAGGCAGGCAAGATTATTCTGCCCGTTCCAAATCATACATCTGAAAACATCTCCCTAGATAGCATCACATTGAGAACAAATAACATTACAAATGCCTGAAATTCTTACTTTTTATTTAAACGAGTTAAAGCCCTGTAAATTGCATTCCAGAGTGTTTATGAACATACTCATAGCATAAACATACTCTAGAATTTCCATCTGGGTTCCACAAAATGTCTGCATCCGATGTAGCTTACTTCTTGAGATGAACGTGATGAGTTCTACAGGACGGTAAGTGAAGAAGGCCTGGAGTCAGGGGAAGACATTAATGGCCTGTTCTTCCTTCAGACCAGATGGGACAGCCAGAATGTCCCTGTCACTTTCCTGGATGAAGCCATGCCTTTGTGCTAGAAGAGATTGGGAAAAAGAATTCTACAGAATTTTATAATTATTAACCACGTATCAGTACTTCAAGAAAGAGAATGAGGAAAGGAACAACAGCTGTGGGTGGAGTATTTGATCTTATTTTGGCCAAAAGGCAAAGCTATTATATTTTCAAAAGAGAAGAGAGATTAGCTTCTAAGTTGCTGTATTCAAGAACTATTCCAGTTCCAGGAAAGATTTATTTTGTTTAATGTATCTTGTTTTATAGAAACCATACCTTTCCCTTCACTGGCCCCTGCAAGCCTTAAGTTAGGTTATGACCTCAATTTATATGATAAAAGGGTTGCAAATGCAAAATTTAGGGAGAGTAATTTTTTTTAATGCATAGAGCTTTATAAAATACAACCTAGATTATAGGTGGAAGCTGAATTAAAGTTTTTAAAAGAAGAAAGACCTACCAAGTCATCTGTTCATTGCTCAGAGCATATTATACTCTTTCCCAGGGTCTGGAAGACTTATCAGATTTATCATGTGGCTATATATACACTACTTCTTATTTCTGCTCGGTCATACTTTTTCAAAACATTACAATTCATCACTTTTAAATTATTACTTTGTATTTACTTCAAACTTTTTAGAAATCAGTCTCTACAGTTACAAAGTACTGCTTTCACATCAAAAAAATATCTTTAGGATGAAATTTTTTTCTTGAATTCCATCTTTTATCTTTAAGCATACAATTTCTGCAGTTCCAATGTTCACCACCAGGTGCAGCAGACAGACCGCTTCCTTAGTCCCGAATTAGTTCACAGAACAGAAATATAGTAGTAGGTGGAGCATCAGAATGATTTCTTTTTATTTTTCTATTTTGCTATGTGCATCTTCATGCTAAGGTGGTCTCTGCTTTTAGGTATTATATGGTTGCTAACAACTCCTGCGGTTATAATCCTAAAAGAGCATGTTTCCCCCCACTATTGAACAACCTTGACCATTTAAATGCCCCTCCCTACCTGGTCAGTCCGTCGCTGACAATAAGGATGGGCCCCTGTCGATAGGCCCAGGATAGGCAGAGCTCCCTGCTGGAGATATTGGTAAGTTTACTCTCAGCCGACCATATGACAGCTACACAAAATCACGGGGATGGGATGGATTCGGGGGCGGGGACACCCACCACGCTCAGCCTGCCGCTTTCCCTCTCCGTTGTTCACGCTCTGATGGAGAAGAGCTCTTGCAGCCTGCGAAGCGCGCTGCCGCCGCCATTTGTACTTGCTCAGCTGCCCTGCTTTTCGGGGTCCTTATTGGGGTGATAATTACCCCTGTGAAAAAGACGGTAGCTTCCCATTGTGGTTACAGGGAAACCTCCTCTCAACACCAGGAGACTAGAAGAGATGTAGGAGGAGAAAAATTATACTCTTAGGGACCATGGCAGGCAATAAAAGTGGGTTTCTCACTGGGAGGCTAAGAAGATCAAACTGGACAGGCAGGGTCAGAAGTCACACACTCAAGGAGAAGATACAGCAGTGAAATAATGCAGCTGTGACTTGTTGACATAAATATGTGTGTGCATATTTATGTATATGCAGATATGTTCGTATATGTATCTATGTGCATATACAAATATGTAAATATATTTTTTCTTAATTACAGAAAATTACATACATATATATCAGTTCAATTCAGTAGGAGAAGGAGGAAGCTGGTTAACAACTCCGTCTCTTCCCCTTGACCTTTCACGTTTAACTCTCTTTGGATCTTGGTTTGTGGTTATAAAGTGGTTTGTAGTTGTGGTAGGGGGTCGATAACTTTTTGCATTGAGGAGAGTAAAGAATGTGGGAGAGGGATCCTGAAGATGACCTCCTCTAATGTCCCTCTCCCTTAATCAGAGGTGCCAGGATTGTTGCTGCGAAGTCTTGAGTAACTCGCTCCGGGTTTCCCAGCTAGTCAGGGACTCAGGGTGTATCTGAACTTTGAATTTCAGTTTCTCCTTTTAAGCTCTTTCTTAATATTTGCTGCCTGTGTCTTCCCTGTGGTAGGAGAACTTGTTTGTTATAACCCGCTTTGCCAAGTAGGGCTTTTTAGATCTTTTCCTTTCCCTTATACAGAATTTGGCCCACGACTCCTTCATAAATGGGCATTGTAGGGAGGGAACATAATTAGAGCCTAAGATTGTTTTGTATTAAATAAGATTACGATCTAAAATACATAGCTCTTTCACTTTTGTTAGGTTTAATGCTTATGTGTGAAAGGAGAAGCAAAGCCTTCTAAGAATTATTTATTATTCAGAATTTCCATTAATTTAGGTTTATCACCTCTGATAATTGTGATAAACATACTTTGCATAAAACCCCTGAAATCAATGAGCCGGCTGTAGGGTACAAAGGTCTGTGACTGTAAGACTTTAGACTGGGGTTGAGTCACATGAAGCCACAAAAATTCAAAGGATGCCACTGCCTGTCCTTTCACTATATTCTCTGTTCAAAGGTGAAGCTGTTTCCTACACTCTTTCACTGCCTTTTAAGACCCTGTAGTAGAGTAACCTGTATCACTAAGATGGCTTGATCGTGGAATTGTGTCTAACACCGTCCCTGTGTTTGGCGTATGGGATGTTGAAGGAATGAATGACTGAATCAGAAGAGGTAGTAATGAGTTTATGGACACCAGAGGCTCTTGATGCCAGAAAATGAACACGTGGCTTCGAAGTTGCCCCAGATTTTGCTGAAACAGCACTGCACTTCAAAAAGAACTCTCTTTGTCTTTCCTTGTGCATCTGGATTAAGCAAAGCACGGTCTTCCCCTGATCTTTGGGCCATAGCAGCCCATTAGAACTTTGAAAGAAAATGACTGGTGCAAATTGTAGTGATATTGTGATTAGCATAAAACTGTCTTTTGGGTGACTTATGGTACAGCAGAATTTCTTGTGCAGATGCACGTACCCTTTAGCCTGACTGTGGTCTGATCCTCTCATTATTCTGCTCAGAAACCCAGCTGTGAAGCACCATCTGTCAGTAGCAGCAGCATCTGTCTTTGTGTCAGCTGACATCTGTGTTAGCTCTTGTGGAACTGCCTGCTGGTCCCTAGGTGGGCGTGAGGCTGGAGAAGCAGGCTCTACCTTGGTGCAGTTAGTGACTCATCTGATCTTGTCTCCTGGCCTTTTCAACATGAAACCATCTACGATGATGTGCCAAGTGCTTGCTTTTTCGCAAGTGGGGAGACCCTAATTTTAAGACTTCCTGCTTTCCGTGATGCATTAAATCTTTCTGCTAATCCTTCTTTTCCACCCATAATGATACTGCCCTGCAATGAGACTTGAGTAAATATTTGTATGATTACATCAGGGTAGAATTTTCTACTTTCTGTTTAATTTTGTAGAAAATAGCGTTGAAGTATCTACTGAGTTGAACAGTGACCCCACCCCACCCCCTTCAATTCATGTCCTTCCTAGAACATTAGAATGTGACCTTATTTGGAAATGGAGTCATTGCAGATTAATTGCCAAGATGAGAGCAGGCAGGAGTAGGGTGAGCCCTTATTCTAATATGACTGGTGTCCTGAGAAGAGGAGACACAGAGAAACATGGAGGGAAGATGACCATGTGATGATGGAGGCAGAGATCGGAGTTATGCTTCCATAAACCAAGGGATGCCAAGGATCTATAGCAACTGCCAGGAGCTAGGGGAGGAGCTTGGAGAAGATTCTCCTTGATTTCAGACTTCTAGCGTCTACAACTGTGAGACAAGAAGCTTCTGTTATTTAAGCCACCGAGTTAGGGGTCATTTGTTGCAGCAACCCTCGGAAACTAACACAGAGCACTGTGTAGCATGTCACCGCCGGGAATCCGTGTGAATTTTGTCAGTTCTGTTTTGCACTCTGAGCACATCATTGATGTGTAAGTACTCTTTTGGGACACACATAGATTTGAGTGTTGCCTGTAAGAAAGGGACAGTGGTTATTAGGAAATATTATAGGAACAAGGCTATCCCATTAGGAAGGAATTTTTAGTTTATATACTGAATCAGACCCTCACTCTTATTCCAGCTTCTTTAACACACATGTACTGAGTGCCCATAACAGACCAAGCAGAGTGTTTGCTTTGGGATGCAGAACTGTGAGCAAAGCAGGTATGGAACCTACCCTCGTGAAGCTGAGGATCCAGTGGAAAAGACAGACATGGTTGTTTGTAGTCAACCTATGTATTCTTCACATCATTGTAAGAATAAAAAGCAGTCACACTAAACAGCAATAAAACTGTGTGAATCAAATTGTATTTGGAAATATCACTTCATGATCCTATTTAAAAACTGCCCTACTTCTATTCATGTGTCTGTGGTTTATCTCCCCAACCCAGTATGTACTGTCTTGTTTTTTCTAGTGCTAATCACAATCCTTTGCATACAGTGGATTTAAGGTGGCTTTGGTTGTTGCATTAAACTGAATTACTGATTAAGAATATTAATAGGGAAGATGGTTAATAATAGCTTACATCTATTAAGTATCTATTACATATATGCCGTTATAAGCAATTGGCTTATTAACCTCATTTTATTCTCATAGCTATACAATTAGCTTATATTTAACAATACCGTATTTTGCAGATGGAAAAACTGAGGTATTCAGAAAGTAAGGTAACTCTGAAGCGCGACCAGCTGGTTTAGTGGAAAGCCAAGGTGCCAGTCCATGCAGCCCAAGGTCAGGCTCCACGCCCTCCAAGGTGGCCAGTCATGCTTCCCACAGACTGCAACTGTCTGCCACCTACCACGGATGGAAGAGGGCTGTGTTGAAATCATGTCCTTTTCTTCTTTTTATTTTTAGTATTTATAGCCTCTAGGAATAATGCAGAAAAGACTGGTTTTACCTGAGCTTTTTGTCTAAGAATACCTTCTTCCTTTACCAAGAAAAAGACAGTGACGCTAGGATGCAGAATGATTGCTGATCCACTCAACTTATTTTTATTTAATTCTTTCTCTTTCTACCCTTCAGCTTTAAGCTAATGCTGCTGAAATGATTAGTTAGCCTGTGGGGTTGCCTGTGTTTCATCCGTGGACTTGCATTTCACATCACGGTTTTGCTTGTATGATTTGAGAGTAGGATATCCCTTCCTGGGCTCTCTGACTTGAAGCTGAGGTTCTTACCTGTGCTAGACAGAATGCGAACAGTCCCCACGCAGTTGTGCACTTATTGCCATTTCAGTGTTCATAGTTTTGATCATCTTTTTCCTGTATAGTTCCCTTTCACATTTCATATAATAATGGCTTGCTGATGATGATTAGCTTTATTTTGTCTGGGAAGCACTTTATCTGCCCTTCGATTCTAAGTGATAGCTTTGCCGGATAGAGCAATCTAGGTTGTAGGTCTTTGCTTTTCATTGCTTTGGACGCTTGTTGCCAGTCCCTTCTAGCCAGTAAAGTTTCTTTTAAGAAATCAGCTGACAGTCTCCCGGGGACTCCTTTGTAGGTAACTCTCAGCTCTTACTCTTGATCCTTTTAAGATTCTCTCTTTACCTTTAATCTTTGACAGAATCTAAAAAACAAACTAAGCAAATAAGCAGAACAGGAACAGAATCATAGATCTGGAGATCTTATGGAGGGTTACCATTTGGGAGGGGGAGGGGGAGATTGGGGGGAAAGGTGCAGGGATTAAGACGTACAAATTGGCAGGTACAAAATAGACAGGGGGGTGTTAAGAACAGCAGAGGAAATGGAGCCAAAGAACTTATATGCCTGACCCATGGACATGAACTGAGGGGGTCATTGCTGGAGGGAATGAGGGCACCAGGTAGGTGGGGGCAAAGGGGGAAAAATTGGGACAGTTGTAATAACAAAATCAATAAAATATATTAAAATAAAAAGTTCCATGTATTTTTAAAATAAAAAGTTCCATGTAGAGGAGGGAGAGGAAGCCCCAAGTCCCCTGGCTGTCCTGGTCCAGTCAAAGCCCCTCAGGCTTCTGCAGAGCAGAGCTTTGCAGCAGGTGTGTGCTGGGAACCTGAAGCCCCGTGTCTGGTCTGAGCATGCGCAGTGTGCGCTGGGTGGTTCCTCTGGATTCAGACTGCCCACCACGCCAGCCACAGTCTTGCCTGGAGGTAATATAACCCTCAGGGGAGTTGTCATATGTTACATTACATCCCCTTAACCCCTAGCACCCTGCCCACCCGAGGGATACAGCAGGGTTTAAATGGCTCTCGAGGAGTTGCTGGCCCAGCAGTGGGATTGTCCCATTTTCTCTCCTGGAAGAACCCTGTGTACTTTGTTCATCTGCTCCAGCCACAGCTCTCAGGGTCTGATTTCTGCTGGAAATGAGCACTAGAAGTTTGAAAGTTTAGAAGCACAAGTGGTCAGAGCCACCACCCTGTCGTTGCATTTACTCACAACAGCAGAAGGGTGGAAACACCCCAAATGCCAATTAGTAGATGAATGAATAAACAAAGCGTGGTGTACGTATACACACAGTGGAATATTATCCAGCCATAAAAGGAATGAGGCACTGACTGACATGTGCTGAAACCTTGATGAACCCTAAAACATTATGATAACTGAAAAAAAGCCAGACACACGAAAAAACTATTGTATGAGTCCATTCATAGAAATGTGTAGAATAAGCTAATTCATAGAAACGGAAAGTAGGTTAAAGCTTACCAGAGGCTGGGGGAGGGAGGAATGGGGACTTATCTCTTAATCTGTACAGAGTTTCTGTGTCAAGTAATGAAAAAATTTTGGAAATACAGTGATGGTTGTACAACATTGTACATCTAATTAATGCCACAGAATTAAATACTTAAGAAATAGTTCCAATGGCAAATTTATGTTACATATATTTTTTAAATACGGAAAAAAACACCAGCACTCTGCACCAGGTCTTGTATCTGAGGAGGGACTGCATCTCTCAGCAGTGAGGCAAATGCTAAAAAATGTCCATGGCTTTTCTCAGGCTAGACATAAGCCCATTAGAATGGCAGCTTCTTAGGGGAAGGGAGTAGTAACTTGTTCCCTAGATCCACATTCGCCGTTTCCTTCCACGACCCCGCCACCCCAAACCCCAGTTACAGAAGTGTGTGTCCTGCCCAGTGGCCCTAAGGTCACTGGTCTGGTGTTTTTGGAAAACTGTCATAAAGAAAGTTCCAGTTAGGACATTAAATGTCTTGAAAGAAAAAAATTAAGTAAAACAATTCTAACAGTTTTCTCTATTTCATTTCATTTCTTCCTTTGGTCCTTCTTAGCCCATACTCCCAGTCCTCACCGGGAGAGGACAAAGAATAGAAGAAGCAAAAGCACAGGGCACCGTCTTCTGGTTTTTGCTCCTAATGAAACAAGGCCGAGAGCTCAGAGTCTACTTTCTCTTCCTTTCGTTTTATTGCAAGGTCTCTGACTCTGGGGGTTCATCTACTAAAATCTCTCCCTGTTGGCCTGAAAGAGCTAATGTGCTTTCACAGTATGTGTTCGACTTTTTTTTTTCCCCCAAAACTAATATGCACTTGGGTCAGGGATTCAGCCAGATAATCCTTTGAGATACTTAATATTATTATCTTGTATGTTTAGACATTTGAAGTATGGATTAGAGAAAGTAAGACTGTCACGTAAGGTAACGATTAGGAAAATAACAGTGGATTCAACACACGAATATGACCAACCACTCCCTTGATGTAATTCTGAGATATTGAAAAGCATCCTTTTTCCGTTGGTGTGGACACTTAATATGAAACTAGGTTCTCATGGTGCTCCAACAGCAACTTGAAAACAAGGTAATAGAAAGAAACAGGAAATAAGTGGCTAAGCTCCCCCACATGAATCCACATGTTTATTTGTGGATTTCATATTAGAAGTCTGCCGCTGAAATCCACAGGAATGAATTCAGTGCATATAATCTGGAATCGATACAGGGAATCAAGTTTTGGAAGTGGTTTCTTGGACTCCTAAGAATGTTGGAAATCATAGGAGCCATGATTGATTTTTTTTTTTGTCATGTATTGGTTGATCTCTTCTATGCCACTCTTTACATTCTTAATGTTATCAATAAATCACCATGGAATGTGTGACTGTCTTGTTTTAAATATCTGCATTTGCAGAATCAGCCCTGGGCCCTGGGAATGAGAGGAGAGAAGAAACTTATTTTACCTATGGGAATTTTTTTAATTAAAAGACACTTAAAATCCCTCTCTAATAGGATCCCCCATTTAATGAACATTCTCTCTCTCTTCAAACATTGGGAAAATGTGGCACACTCTGACAGAAAGCCCAAAGGATATGTGACTGGAATAGAAGACTAGCATATTCTTCTGCTAGCATTCCTAGGTTAATCATGTGTCCCAAGTGGCCTACATGATCGATCTATCACTAATTTCAAGTACTGTGGTTCAGAATTATATGCCTGGGTTAACTTATTACAGATAGTGTTTACCGACTTCAGTGTGTTAGTATTCTTCATTTGCTTTGATATTTATTTGTATTTGATACCTAATTGTTCAGTTGTCCTCATTTGGGCCTTTTAATCCACTAGGAAGGAAATTAATAAAGTGCAAAATTTTACTTTACCAAATTGAGCAGGCAGATTTCTGATAGGCTAATAACCCTTAATGGCTAATAAACAAACAAACTTTCATTTGGGTAAAGCACTTAGATAGAGAGCAGAATTGTCCGTTTGCTTTTACCTGATGGATTTCTACTGGACGTATAAGGTTTGTACAATTTATTTGCACATATAATATTTATTTACTATTCTATGTGTATAAAGCAACAATTAGGGTTTTAAATTTCATTTCTGACTCACTGTGATAAATGGGCCGACATTAAACAGTCGAGGGGTGGGCTGTTGCTGGCATTGCGTATAATTGAATGCTTTAGAAGCCATGCATTATTTCTTACTTATAGTAACCTCCAGCAAACCCTGAAAACTGGGTACAAGTCCCACACATTTAGTAGAGGAAATAGGTAATTGCTTGTTGTTTGTTTTCATTTCTATGTTATAGATGAAAATAATGAAGCTTAGAGAATTTGACAGGTTTTCTCCTGACCACATTCTTTAGAAGTAGGAAATATGGAATTTTAACTCATGTGAGCCTGACACTGTAATAGACAGTTTTATGTGTCATCTTGGCCAGACTATAGTACCTGGTTATTTAATCAAACCCTATTTGAAGGTGAGAAATGTAGGTAGTCTCTTCTTAATGTAATAGCTTGTCTTGTCTTGCAAGAATGTTGTCATACTGCAGATACCTGTTTTGGGCTATTGGAAGCCGAATATCACTCTGAGTTCATCCTCTAACATTGACTCTATAAGCACCGCACCCCCACCACATACACACCTTTTCCCTGTCCACCTGAAGCCCCGGAAGTGATGGTTTTGCTTCAAGAAACAAGCAGAAGAACAGAGAATGTTAATAGTCTCCAAAATATGAGCCCCATTATACTAAGATTTTTGAGTATTTCCTAAGGGTACTATCCTAGGGTTATTTTATTTAATGCTCAAAACAGCCCTTAAAGCAGGAGTTGGGTTTTTTCTACCCTGATTATAGCTGACAAAAGTAAAGCAAGGGGGGGTTTAATAATTGTCCCAACACTAGGAAGTGGTCGAGCCAGACATAAACCCAGATTCCTCACTCCGGATGCTACATCCGCCCACTGCAGTCCCCCGAGAGCTGGTGATAGACTGGGTAGCCTTATTTAGTACAATATTATATACAGTCAGTCCCTACTATTTGTGCATTCTGTACTTGTGAATTTGAATAATTACTCAAATTTAATGGTAGTCCTCAGTCAATAGCCATGCATTTCATGGTCGCTTGCAGACATGGCAGAGTGGTGAAGTTTTGAGTCATCCAATGTGCATGGTCCAAGCTGAGGCTCAACAAGCAACGCTCTGCCTCCTTGTTTCGGCTCTCACACTGTGAATGAGTGTCCTTTCTGCAATCTATTTAGTGACACGTGTTTCACATTTTTGTGCTTTTTCATGGATGATTTTACTGTTTAAAATGCCCCCCCAGTATTGTGCTTAGGAACTGTCTGTTGTTCCTCAATCGCAGGAAGGCTGTGATGTGCCTCACCTGTGTTAGGTAAGCATCCTTTAGGCATGACTTCGAGTGCTGCTGGCTATGAGTTGAATGTTAATGAATCAACAAAATATATTGAATAAGGAGTCTTCAAACAGAAACACATGTATCATGAGAGGGTGACAAAAGTGACCAGAGAGTCACAGAGTCCTAATCCTGTGTTTTCCCTCAGAGCAATGATCCAGCGTTGTTAGTTCAGTGTTTGCAGTGACTTGATAGAGCATAAGAATGGACTCTATTTATGCCTCTGTTAACTTGCTGTCCATAATTACTCAATTCATTAAATAGCCAGGCATTTAAAACTGTACTTATCAAAGGGCATACATCCTCAGTGGGGAGCAATATTACCCTCAAAGGGACAAAAATTCGAGGTGCTTACGCTTTTGTGTAAAGAGATATACACACTGCATATAATGTGTACACAGTATACCTGTGGTATTACAATTTTATTTGTGGGGGTGGTTACAGAAGAATATCTACAAAGCTTTCTTGGGGGCAAGGCAATAACAAAATCTTACTGAGAAATAAAACCGTAAGGCATAGTGAAAATATGATGATGTACCTGAGGCATTTACTAGAGTACACAACATAGCATATACACTCTATGTTAGTTATTATTATACAACCATTGATAATGTTATTTGTTTCCTAATTCTTCTTTCTTCATTCACCAACATTTCTTAAAGTGGAGTTTGTGGTCTCTTGAAGGGTCTGCCTAAACATTTTGAGACTTGTCTGAGAATTTCTTCTGAAATTTGTTTTATTTTGTGATTTTTTGTTTTGTTTTGTTTTTTTAATCTTCTCCCAAGGACCTTTTTTTCATTGTTTTCTTAGAGGAGGAAGGGAGAAAGAGAAACATTGATGTAAGAGAGAAGCATTGATTGGCTGCCTCCTGTACAAACGTGCCCAGACAAGGGATTATATGCACCCGGACTGGGAATCAAACCCACAAACTTTCAGTTAAGAGATGACACTCCAACCAATTGAGCCACGTCAGCCAGGGCTATGCTTTCCTCCTAATGATAATTTCAAAAATAATAAAGCATTGTATACCAGTTCTACTGGTTCCCCTTTATAACAGAGTCCTACCACATGGATTTCTTTTTAATCTTCACCTGAGCCTATTTATTGATCGTAGAGAGAGACACACACACACACACACACACACACACACACACACCGATGTAACAGAGAAACATCAATTGGCTACCTCCTATATGCACCCCGACTGGGGACTGGACTTGCAACCCAGTTATGTGCCCTTACCGGGGGTTGAACCTGCAACTTTTTGGTGTACAGGATGACACCCCCACCAGCTGAGCCATGTGGCCAGGTCTTGTCACATGGTTTTGTTGTCCAAGGAAGGAGTCATGCTTCAGTGGCTATGGGCCAGTCAGCAATAAAAGGAGAGAAGACAATAAAATGTGAATGACAGAGTCAGACCAAGTGCAGGTCAACTGATACAGTATAATTAACAGGAAGGACTGTCCAAGTTCTAGTGGAGGAATGTGATAGGTAGGCTGAGTCCTCATACAGCCTGTGGTAGCATGGGCATGCCAGAACTGAGAGAACACAGGCTTTAGCAGCTAGTACTATATTTACATTTTGAAAGGCAATTTAATGTCGGCAGAATAACATCATCTGCCACATGAAATTAATGGTGCTAATTGGAATTTTAATGGGTTTTATTGTTTTGTATATAATTGGTTATTTTGTTTTGGTCTTACTGTTGAATCAGAGCTAATACATATGGAGTTTATTTCTAGTTTTCATTTGTGCATTGCTAATTAACAATATACTAAAAATAATTTAAGTCTGTGTATTTGTGGTGCACAGTAATACTTTTTCCCAAATTAAAAGGACTCTTTGCAGGTTTGTAGAGTTCTGTAATGGACTCATAGAATCATAAACTATTTGACCTGCTAGAAATCATTTAGTCTACTCATCTCCCCAGCTCCCCTACCAGATGTGGACACTGTCCAAGGTCAAAAAGCAAGGGAGCGGCAGACTGAGGTCAGAGATCAGTTTGACATATTTCTAACTAGGTACCCCATCCAACATGTCAACACCCTCCAAAGGTGAACCATGACAGGTGGTTCAAATGGCAACTGCAGAAGCAGGCCAGACACAAACTAATGGGAGTCACTGCACTGTGTTGGCTAACTTGGAGGGAGGCGGGTGTGAAATGGGTGGGGTGATGGGAGTAACAGACTTGTTTCAGAGTCATAAATCACAATGAGCTTCCCTGTCTAGGTGATATCACCCATGAACTTGGATTGTTCCATTACTGTCCACATTAGCAAACAAATCCCTGAAGCCCTTTAAATCTCCCATTTGTACTTTTCTACTCTGTTTTTAGATTGTAAACTCGTGCCACCTAACTGGGGTGCATATCAATGTGTAGGGAAGACTGTTGGAGCACGGTGTTTCTCATCTGCATGTAAGAGTTTTCATCATGACTCATGGAACAAAAAGAGTTCACTTATGACATAATAGGCTGGTCATTATATTAGTTTTCTGCTGCCACATAACAAATTACCACCAACTTAGCAGCGGCCTAACATGAGATACATTCATTAGCTCATTTTCCTTGGGTCCGAATTCTGGGCTGGACTTTTGTTCAGGGCCTTACAAAGCTGCCATCGAGGCATTGGCCAGGCCTGGGCTTTGATCAGGGGCTCAAGTCCTCTTCCACGCACACGTGGGTGTTGCAGAATTCATTGCCTTGCAGTTGCAGAACTCATGAATACTTGCTTCTTTGAGATCAGCAGGAAGTCTTTCTTCTAGACTCCCGTAAAGGGCTTATCTACTTAGGTCAGGCCCACCAAGAATAATTCCCGCTTTGACCAAATTCAGCTATTAGGGAATTTAATTGCATCTGCAGAATCGTCTCATCATTGTCATATTGTCATATTTTATGGCTTAGTGGCAAGTTGCAGATTCTGCCCATAGCCTAGGGGAGCGGATTACCAAGGGCATGGACACTGGCTTAGCCCTTTTGGGCTGCCACAACAAAATACCATATAGACTATGTGGTTTATCGTAACAGGAATTTAATTCTCACATGCCTGGAGGCTGAAAAGTTTTAAATTAAAGTGTCTGGTGAGAGCCTGCTTCATGATTCATAGACTGCCATCTTTTCCCTGTTTCCTCACATGGGTAGGGAGGTCTTTGGTGGCTGTCTTCTACAGTCCCATTCATGAGGGTGCCATGGCCATGAACTAATCACCTCCGAAAGGCTAATCACCTCCTAATGCCATCTCATTGGTGATTAGGCTTTAAAATATGAATTTGGGGGACACAAACATTTAGTCAATAGCAAGTACCATGGGTGTTACCTTAGAATTCTGTCCACCACCGTCACAGGCACCTCCCTTACTAGGCACTGCGTGTGGTTTACATTTGTAGGCTTTTATGTGACTTTTAGAGAATGTCTCGCAATATTACTATATACGTTCCTATTAAAAGTCAGAAGGTCAGGAGAGTAGAAACTGCGCTGTCAGCTGAGGTAAGATTATTTAGACCGGGGGTTCTTAACCTTGGGATTATTGACATTTTAGGCTGGATTATTCTTGATTGCAGGGGAAAGGGGGCTGTTCTGTGCATTTTAAGATGTTTAAGCAGCATCCCTGGCCCCTCCCCACTAACGCCAGGAGCAAACTCTCTCCAGTTGTGACAACTGAAAATGATACCAGACATTGCCAAATGTCCCTTTGCATGGAGAATCACTCCCAGAATTACTGCATTAGAATAATGAAACAGTTTTTCGTTTTTCTTTTTTAAAGAAGAACTTATAAAACGGATTTTTTTTTAAGTGATGCAGCTTTTTGGAGCCAGTAGGCTCTTCCTTCTTGGATAATGCCTGATTCTTAGATTTGCATTTGTCATTTACTGGAAAATGTGTAGTTTATAGCTGCAAGTAAAGAATTAATGCTGCAGATGTGTTTCACACATGTACTTTTTTAGTCACATGTACATCAAAATTAGATTATGTTATCATATTTGACTGTGTTTTATAATCTTGTCTGAGTTTATAGTCAAGCGAGATTATAGTAAGGCTTTAGTTCTGCTCTGACATGGCTCAGGCATTTCCCCAAAGATATTGAATGCATAAGGCAAGAAACCTAATAAACTCCTTTCGTGGTATTATGGCTCCTTTCTTGGAAACAAGCGATGTGGCTTGGTATGGGGCAGGGTGAAAGGCACGGTCTTGTTCTGAAATTTCAAAACTCAAAAGCTGCTCATTCCTGTTTTTTCTAGGCAAAGGCAGCTCAAGCATCTCATCCGACGTGAGTTCAAGCACAGATCACACACCAACCCAAGCCCAGAAGAATGTGGCTACCAGTGAAGGTAGGCATCTGGTCTTCATTATTTCTGCCCTCTCTTCACAGTGCGGGCTATTTTTGGAAGAGAAATAAAATGCGTGAGCCTGAGTTCTGTTGTACTGAGTGGGAGCATATGAGAGTCTTAAAAATGAGAAGGCAAAGGTTTTCCCAAGTTTCTTTTTTGTTGTGCTGCGTCACTGTCCCCTGAAGTTGCTTCAGTGGGATTGAGATGTCTTGATTCTAAGGCAAATGCTGTTATTTTCTCACAAGATAGTAGGCTGACTTTGTAGAAGCCTTTTTGATAGTGGATATCTTATTTTTCAGTATAGAAAACAATCCTTGTGCTGAAGTTGAAAATTGTGCAAGAACTTTCAGAACAGGCATACTGGAATTCAGAATCGGGACAATGGGAAGGTCATAGTCATGTGATTTGCAGACCTTCAACTAATCACCAGTATTTGAGAGTAGGAAAAGAAGGTTGCTTGACTATTTACAGAATAACTGAAAAGTCCTGCCTGTCAGGACAGAGACTGGTCACACTGGTATTCTTGAAGAATCTGACTATATGTAGTACCTGTTGGAATTCAACCGCTTCTCAATAAATACTTGAGAATCTCTTGAATAATTGCCTTCTTGTTTGAGTGTGGAAATAATTGTTCCTGTGTTAGCAATTTAGTGGAATGTTGACCCCAGTATGGAATCAGCTCCTTTTATTTTAATGTTAAACACAGTTAAGTGACTTCTTTCCTGGAGGATACTTTCTAAACTAAGTGTTGAATGAAGGTCCTGTGTTAAGACATCACTGCCATTTGTAACGAAAGACTCTTGAGGAGGTGTCATCTGATTTTCACGACATTGTATAGTGCTTGCTTTCCTAAAGAATACAGCATGTTGTGGAAGCACATTTCCAGTCTCTGTTTCGGAGGCTGAATGTCTGCTGTCTAGGATATGGGGAAGCACACTCGCGGCCCGAAGTTGGACATCTCAGCTGTGTGGCTACTCTTGATCTGGGTTTCAGTTCACGTATTAATGATGATGGTTTCCTCCTCCTGTGTTTGTCTTCTCTTTGAGTATTTTTTGATTTGGTGTATTTCAAGTAGCACAGGATTACCTTCTCTGGGCTACTTATCCCCAGACTGATGCATAAATAGCTTTTATAACTGGATTATAGCCCCTTGTGTTTAACGCTTTAACGTTCTTTTACTCACATTGTAAGGCAAACAGATTGGGGTGTTCTCTGTGCAGCGAAGCACCAGGTAGCAATCCAATTTTAATTTTCTGCCTGTTAATTCAAATATGGGTATTAGATCATTCTCGAAATTCAGTTAAGGTAATGTGCAAATCAGGTAAATTGATTCTAAACATTCACCTTTGAGGTTTTCACTCTTTGAAGCCAGAGTGGAAATCAGTTTAATTTATTTATGATCCTCTGCAGTCAGAAAGCTGTTTTGTAAGGTTTTCCCTTTCTTTCACCATTATTTTTACAGTCGCTTTTGTCACAGTCATTTGTCCAATTTGAGTTGCTGTGAAAATAGAAAGTTAAAAGTGCATTAAATAATCCCTCTGTGCTCTCCTATTCTGATTTAAGTTCTCTGAATATTTTCTTCTTTTCAAAAATAGAAAATACAAAAGTATATGAGCTGTGTTGCAAGGGTTAGGGGAAGGGACTGTGGGACTTAATGCATTTAAAAAACCTGCTTTTTATGCTTCAAAAATACTCTATAGGGATTTAAAATTTTTATTTTATTTTGCTTTTCCTTAAAAAGATTTCTTTGGTGCGGGCCCAGCCAATGTTTTGTACATTTTTGTCTCAATGCATTCTCTATCATGCTGTGGGTAAAATCAGGAGAGAAAAATGGGAAAATGTCATGTTCATATGAAACAGAATTTTTTAGCAACTGGGCTAAATTAGTATGAAATTTTTTCTAACTCTTAAGTCAGGAAACCCTATCCTTGTGAAAGATGCTCTTCATATTTTTTGCATATTTGAAAAACTTAGAAAGTATTGCTTTTTCTATATGTATGAATTATTTTTTTACTGTTGTTAATGAAAATTTAAAAGCATTAAACGGTAAGTTAGGTGTCTGTATTAGTTACCTTACAATGTATTTCAGGGATGTTTGCTGCATAATTGGGCTCACATTATCAGCCTGGTTTTTCAAGATGGGAGACAATTGCTAAGGCTAACTGTCTCAGTGCACATGCGACAGAGTCCTGGTCCACCTCGCGGATGAGCCATTAGGGTATCATATCCTCCATCCTCCACAGATCAAATTTCCCGGATGGCAGGCACGTTTCCTCCTACTGGAAAATACGTCTATGCAAAATGCTGGCAAAGAAACAGAAGGTGTACTTTGATTTCTTACAGATGCTACAGAGGAGCAAACCTAAAAGTGCTTCTCTGATTCTCTCCCTGCTGTTTTCTAGAACTATTTTTAACCTTTGATGTGAAGAAAACACTGAGGGAGTGGCATACTTCTGGAAGCTATTGAATTATGGTTGTGTTCTTCAGCTCCTTGATCCTCCTCTGATTTTCACCTCTGCCTTCATCAGCGCCGTCTTCAGGAAACAAGGGGGCACAGTCAGGATCCCCAGTTTTAAGGTCTGAGTGATAGTGATTTTTAAGAATGGCGTCTGTTGTGAAGGATAATATTCAGTTTTCCTGCACCCTTTGAAAACTGCACCCATACCTGTAGTAGCTGAGCTGGAAGCATTGTGCAGCAGTGTGGGGCTTCTCCCAGACTCCACAAGATAGCCAATGGCACAAGCATTGTTTCTTACTAGGAAGTGTGTAGGTAATGGCTCTATGCAATATATACCGGCACATAAACTGAGGACATGGGAGATGAGGGAAAGGGGGGTCCTCCCACAGCCTTCACTTAACCTGGGACTGATGGTAGGAATGGAGATTAACTGTATACAGACATGAAGGATCTTCCCGGGGAGATGGCAGTGTTCTAAAATTGGATTGCGGTGATAGCTGCTCAACTCAGGAAGTTTACTAAAAATCATTGAATTGTCTACATGAAAAAGGGTGTTGGGGGAGCTGCTGCTTCTGCAGGACCTTCAGACTTGTATCTAAATCATCAGAAATGCTGCCACCCAACTCTGGAATGAGGTCATGGGCAACAGCGCAAAGACCTATTAAGAGGGTGGGTACAAAGCACAGGGCTGCATCTGAAAGCTTCTCTGAGATGTTCTGACCTTGGGGCCAGAACTAGCCTGGCAGCCATTGCAGTGAATCATGGGATTAATGTTTACAGCCCCTGTGCATGGTCCCTGGTCAGAGTTGACTTATCATAGTACATATTCTCCAATGAAACTCTGAAGTCATGAGAAACTATAGACCCACAGGTCTTCCAAACATCTTTTTAGCTTTTTCTGGATAGCATCTAACCTCAGCTCATATTTTAGTGTTCTAGCACCCAGTTCTACTGGCTGAGGCATCCCATGTAATCACTCTAGCCAGTCTGTTTCTTGACTGGAGACTTGTGCTCCTGCTGCCTATCTAGTGTTCCAAATAATCTACTTGAGGCCATAAAGCTGTTTCCCTAGGCATTGTGGGCAGAGATGAGATACAATTTGATTTTAATACAAGAGAGAGTGGCGTCTTTGACCTGATAGTAGTGTCCTGGTCCAAAGTCTCATGCACAAGTTTCACACATCTTAATTTTGTGACTCTAAAGCCACACCCCTTTAAGGATTTGGTGGCCTGCAGTGCCTTCTCCCTAATAAGTGGCATAGGCTTTCTTTAATGCCCATTACATTTCTTGTGACAGTTTAAGATCCTGGTATCCTGACATGATAGGGGACATGGGTTCAAATGCAGAAAGCTAGAAACTTTCCATTTTTCCCAACAAAATCTACATTCCAACACCGTAAACCACAGCCTAATTCTTTATGGTTGTGTTAGTGTTCATTTTGTTCACTTTTATCAGTCATATTCATCCACACAGTGTTCTCTCTTGTCCTGGAAAGAATGGGCTTTGACCTTCCGCTCTGAAAGCCACATCCAGTCCATGGTTGGGATTGAGCACACAGCAGCCCTCCTTGAGCAGGAGCAGTTGGGTTGGGATAAATCATGAAGACTTTTCCTAGAGACAGTAAGCTGAGCCTGGACTCCTTTCGTGGAACAGGGGGTATGTGGATGTTTCTTTACAGGTAGCATCCCAACAACTCAGTCTTCTCTCCACCTGGAGGAAGGTGCAGCAGTTAGTTCAAAGACCAGTTGTAACTGACTGATGAAAAGTCAGCTTCATCCAGTTGCCCTTTAGACATATTCAAGTTCAGATATTGAATTTAATGACAACATAATTTATAGGTGTGATGACTGTTTATAAATGTTGGTTATCAAGCAAGACAACCATAGAATCACAGGGTTTTTAGAGCTACAAAAGGCCTTGCCTGTTTTCTGACGTAATACAGTCATTGTACAAAGAAATGCCTGGAACAGAGAAACAAAAACATTTACCTGAGATTGGACACCTAAAAAATTGTCAAGCAGGAGTTTGACACTATAGTGTTTTGGTGAGAGATGGTCAAATTAGGAAAAAACATAGCTTTTAAAAAAGCAGTTCCCTTCTGAGCATGAAACTATTTAATTCTCTTTTGTCCACCTGATTTCTAGATGCCTCTTTTGAGCTGCTTGCAGAGCTGGGGCAGGCCGTTCAGAAGCATTTAAGAAATATCACTGAACCCATAGAGATGAGTAGTTCCAATGGGAACTACTTCTTCAATGGTAAAAGGATCTTAACCTACTTGAGTAGATTGACTTCTTACCTAGAAATGGAAAAACTACTTTTAAAACAGCTCATGATTTTAAAATACCTTTCTGTAGATTCACTTAATAATACTTTGTGAAATAGCCCATTTAATTAACTCCCTGAAAGGAGTTCATTTTAAAATGTTTCATTTGACTCATGTGAAATGAGTTGATTTATGAAAAATATGTGGTAATATTCTTTTCATGGAAGCTAAAATCACCAGTTTATTTATATAGTCATGGCTTCTCATGTTTTCAGTGCCCAAATTAGAACAATTCTAAATAGAGTTATTTGGAAAATGCTTAGCCATCTGGCTTTGTTTTTATTCTCTTTGTCTTCTTTGTATCATCTTCTTTCTACTTCTTAAGTGTACCCCTCAAAAAAAATTCACAAAAATTGCTCAGGAAGAAAAAGATGATGCTTTTAACTCAAGGTGGGTTCCGTTTTCCAAAAAGCCTTTTTGACTACCCAACAAATTCAACATTTTTTGGAATACATTATTTCAGGCTCTTACTAGAGCATTATTGCATTCGACTTTGTTTCATCTATCCTCATACTTCCTTTGAGTTGTGGATATAAAAGTTTCCATTTGGGAGGTGAAAACAGAGAGGAGACTGAGATAGAATTGGGGTGGCCCAAAGTCATATAAACTTAGCAAGTAGCAAAGACAGGCAATGAGTCGTGATTTCTGACTAAGATTAATTCTTAATGCTTGCCTTATAAATATCATGCAAATCTACTGAGAATTTTATACTAGATGTTTTTATAAGTTTATGTAAAAGTATACTTTGATTAAAGAAGTTCCTTTTCAAATACCATCTCATGATCATGTCTAGATTGCCAATAGTATATACGAGGAAACGCTTTAGTGATATATGTATACTCTATTAATTGACTTTAAATCCTTGGTTATAAAAATCAAAAGTCAATATTCCAAGCTGATTTTATATTGGGGGTAAGTTTCAAAGGTTTCGTAACTGTGCCCTTAACATACTACACCAGACAGACCTGGGGTTTGAAATTGATATGTAAGTTAATCATAATGTAGGGTCTGTAGTGTATGTAAAACAAGAGTACTGAATGGTTGCATTGCTTGTTTCCCTTTAAATCTGAGCCAGGGAATTATTCTTTAATTTGAAATATATACAAGGAGAAGATAGCAATCTCAGAGCATGAGCCTTGGAAGATGGGTGTGTACCTTGAAGTTGCCTATTACAGTTGAATACTCAATCTGTGTATGATGCAAGAGAAGATAGAATGAAAACGAACAACACAGGAAAAGGAATCAAAAGTAATGAACTGGAAAAATAAAATGACATTAAAGAAGCATCTTTAAAAATAGTTATAAAATGACGCCTGTTTTAATTGGAAGTTTGGGTAGGGGACCTTAAAGGGAGGGGGAGTTTCTAAAATATGAAATATCATGTTAGGAGCTTTTACTCTTTGCATGAGGAAGGCGATGGCTGATTATATAAAGATTTGTTTTGCCTTTAAAAATTAAAATATAAACTTAACTATCTCTGAACATTTCAGGATCCTTGCGGAAAGCTTTTGAGAGGCTTTAACTGTTGAAGCTTAATGTGTTTTGGTAATTCAATTAGCAACTCAGTGCTTGGTCACCAAGTTTCTTTTATTGTTTAAGCTACTGCCTAATTGTAAGTTAGATGACTTTTGAAAAATCGGACCAATTACATCTGGTGATTTGAGCATGTTACAGATTCAGTCTGCCCAGTTTAATAAAGAAGTTGAATTTGCAGCTGATGATTAGTTTAAGCAGTAGAAAGCTTATCAGCTTGGTATCCACAAAATTGTTATATAACCCTACAAATATACAGTGAAATCCTAAATACCATTTCAGACTCAAGAACTAAGTTTAATTTCTTGAGGGAATTATCTTCCAAAATGAATCATCCAGAGTGGCAAAAATGTCATTTAATAGGCTCAGAAAGAAATTCAGTTTCTGTGTGTGTGTGTGTGTGTGTGTGTGTGTGTGTGTGTGTGTGTAAGGATATCAAAGTACTACTTGAGATATCCAGGATCTCTCAGTGCCTTTATGTAGAATTGGGAGAGAGAAAAAATTAGATCTTTGATGTTCTAATCTCACAGTCAAATTATTCTATGTCTATTTCTTTCATCTACATTTTGCCATTTGCCAAAAAGCACTCAATAAATAATCACTATATTCCAGCGACAGGAATTCTGATCCATGTAAGTACAACTGAGGGTATTTGTAATGAAGGCTTGGATTATTCCTAAGATAACTTATCAGTACATTTAGTAATTTAATTCAATGGGAATTTATTAAAGGATATAATCTAGGTTCAAATACATTTTTGACATTTACTGGGTACCCAGCGCATGTCACTCACGAATTGGCAGCACAGAGAATGAGCCCTACTTTCACATGTGTTTTCTTTTCCTTAAGGAATTTTCAAAACTCATTTTGGGTTTTCTTGAGTGGATTTAGGTGGAACACCCAACCTGTAGCTTATGAGTCCCCATCCTTGCCTCTTATCTTCAGCAAGCATCCTTCACAATATTGCTCTTTGCTATTTGGTTCCCTATGGGGTTTGATTTTATGGCAGAATCCACTGCTTCCAGAACTTTAACAATTGCTGGGGGACATAACCGCTTATGAAACAGTTAAATAGTAATTAAGGGTGATCTGAGATTGTGTCCCAACAAGTGACCGGAAAAAGTGCTATTGTTGGAGAGGGAGAGGGATAAGCCTGGGGTGGAGGAGTTGGGATAGGAATCCTGACAACCTTGGACTTGGCATTTTGCTGTGTGAGTAGAAGGTGGAAGTGTAGAGAGGATATAGCATGGTATGTAAGGTTGTGAGGAGTTTGGAAAAAACCATCTGGGTTCACATAGGGGAAAGTGGAGGCTTTGAAACAGACCCCTCCCTGCCCCCGGAAACATTGAATAGGTTTACAAGTGCTTTGAATATCCAGTTTTCACTAAATCGTTCAGCTATAAAGTGGCTGCACAGTCTTTGTTCTAGGCTTTCAGTGGATCACACATAGTTGGAGATGTCAGTGACAAACAGGCCATCACTCTGTGACACTCTGCACCCCACCACCTGTCTCTGGGCCATTTGTTAGGATTTACACTAATGGGAAGACTTCTGAACTCATTTAAGGCAAAGAGGGAGTGTGGAGGGAGGCTGTGTAGCCATGTTTTAGAATAAATGCCCTGATACTGGAAATATTTGACCTTTACAGTCACGGACACAGTCTGACCTTAAAAATCAGGTTAACATGTCTGTTTACTTCCTCTTTGAGTCGGGAATGACTTGCTGAGGATAAACTAACTTCCTCAGGAAGTCCTCACTTCCTGAGGCTGTAGGGCTAATTAACAAGTAATGAGAGAAAAACACTTTAGCTGTAAAGGGTGTTCCTCTCCATCCTACATACTTAGTAAGTGTAGAAAATCCACACTATGGAAGGAATAGTGTACAAGTAACTTAGACATTATTTGTAATCATTAAGAGATGAGTAAAGAATAAGGAGAACAGTCAGCGGGAAGCAAATAGTAACACGGTTACTTATGTATGTAATTAGAAGGATTTCTTCTGTATATAATGGGGACTGCCTTCCAGAGTGGGATGGGCCACCTGTACACTGAAGGGCACTTGTTCTTACAAATATCTGTGTGTGTCTGAATGTGTGAGTTTTCAGATGTGGGCCTTAGGAAAACAGATTTCTCTCCACAGTAGAGAGATTCTGGGCTGTAAAGGAAGGAGACACAGAGGGTACCCAGGAGAGTGAAGGGGGACATGGATGGGAAAATGGGAAGACAGGGTGGTAGAACTGGAAAGATGTTCCAACATCGTGGAGAGTAGGGCTCCTAAGGTGACACCTTCCAGTGTCCCTGAAAACCTTTAGTCAATCTTTCCTAAGTTCACAAAATGCTTGGTGCGGGTGGATTTCCTGTGGAAATTAGTGAAGGGCTGGATTTCAAGACCTCATTTGCCTGTTTTTGTCATTACCCAACTTAATAAGGTACAACAAAAGCAAGCTTTTGAAGAATTTGTCAATTAACACTCTCCTACTATTACAATTAACACAGATTTAAACATTTATTATGCTCATATTTTATTGTATATAACAATATTTTATATAACTTACGTTAACTTATGTATTTATATTAACTTTTCTCTTTCAAGCCTAATTACAAACACATTGTTTCAATTATTAATAATTCTTCTTCTTTTTTTTGATGTTTGACTTTTCACAACTCCTGTGGAAAAGCTTTAAGAATCTCCTTTGTCCTTCCAGCATTGACAATCATGCTGTAAAACAATCCTTACTTTCTGACCACAAAAGAATGTTCCAGATCCACTCTATTTTTTTTTTCCTGCCCAAGGCACAAAATCAGTCATGCCCAAAGAGTCTGGGACCTTTTAGTGGAGAAATGTATTCAAGACATAAATCTTGGAATCAGGCAAAGGTTTCCTGCTGTTGTGGGCTTACTGTTAGTGACATTAGAGATGGAGAAAAATGTATTTTTTAATGAACCAGTACACACTGATTTTATCAATTTATAGTATTATATATTATAAATTCCTGCAGTTTATTTATATTCCTATAGTATGAAGTTTCATTTGCCTGTAAGAGTTTCTACTATTCAGCAACAAAAGATGTAATTTATGTAAGACCTTCTCCCTCTGGTCTCCAAATGCCCCCTGACTTGCATTATCTGTAGCAGTGACAAGTAATAGGATGCAGCTCCATCAAGATACCTACCGTGTAAGAGCTTTGTATATGATTTCTGTTGAAACTTCCATAGTGTTATTTCTGCATTTGCTTGAACTGCTTTGAGGACAGAGCTGTGTTTTATCCAGGTTTGTATATCCAGTGGCCTTCACAGTATTTGATATATAATAAACATTTAGTAACTGTTTATTGAATAAATGAATGGGTTCTTATTCAAGATTTTGAGAAGGAGTAGCCCTCTTGAGTTTTCCAACTGTAGTTATAAAAACTGTGATCTTAAAACCTTTGCAAAACTAAGGTAATATATGAGAGGTATAGTTACTTTTCAGGAAAAAAAAAGGAATGCTATTACTTAGGGAAGCTGAAGTCACGTTATGGGAACAGTTCCATAAATTTACTTTTCGTTGCCTTCTGTGTTAGGGAATAAAAACTTCTTTAAGAAGAGTAGAAACATTGGAAGGAAGATGGAACAGAAGATATTTCTAGTTTCTTTGTTTTCATTTGTTTTAATAATTTTAAACCAAAAGAAGTTGTCTGTGAATACTTACTGTATAAATAACCATTTTCTCTCAGAGAATTTTTGTGGTCACGAGTGAGATAAACTTAAAATTCAGAACCCTAGGCTTATTCAGCCTCCAGGCTTTAATTTTAAGGGCAAAGCAAAAATGTTCCTTTCCACTCACCTATTTAATTTTATTAACCCCCTTTTTAATCTCTCAACCTCAATGCATTGAATTGTTTCAATTCTTCATTTACCGTTATCTTATAGCACCAACTCAGAACCTGTGGTTCTTTAACTGATGAAATTGGAGAAGTAAGTTTCATTAAATTGGCACAGAATATGGCTGCCCAGCTAATAAACGTGTTTAGGTTTTTGGGAGTTCACTGATTGTTATGAAGAAAATGCTTGAAAAAGCATTCCTGAAGGAGAAAATAATAATAATATCTTTTTAAGAAAGAAATTAACCTAGAACCAACCTTGACCTCCAATAATCTGCTAGCTATATGTTATTTCCTAGAAACTGGGAAACTGTAAAGTTACATGTTTTGCTTAGCTGGATAAACTTCATATGGTTTATTTAGCCGGATTAGGGCTGGTCAACAGAGATTGGAAAATGAATTCATCCAACCTCATTTACAAAGAGCTGAGTTCTGGTTAAGGTATACATTTGGAAGATGAAGTAAGAGGGTGAAGTCTTAATTTAAATGAGAGGAGGAAAAAAACCCATGAAAGAAAATTTTGTCTTTTTTTTTTTTTTGCTTTCTATTTATGTGTGACACAAGTTACTTAGCTTTAGTTTTCTACTCTCTAAACTAGGAATAATAATATTATTAATTTCACATGTTGTCTTTGATGATTAAATTTAAAACACACACACACACACTATTTTGAAGCCCTTGCATATTAGATGGTTTAGTTTCATCAGCTTAATCACAGACACTTTATGTAAATTCCATATCCTACCTTATTCTGGGGCAGGAAGACTTTGTGTGGAAAAGTCTCTCTTAAATGAATTCAACATAATTCCCATGGAAATCCACTAAGATTTTAATTTGGAAACTGGACCAAATTCTACTTTCTTTACCTGGAAGAATAAATCTACCGTATGTGGACATGGAATTCAATTTAATTACATATGTATGACATTATGTATGTTGAATTACTTAGGTACATTGAACCTATTTGTTGAGTGAATACATGTACATATGAGGATATCCAGGAAATTTTGGGAAATGAGTAATGAGAGTAACATTTTCTTGATGTCATGAAAATATATTATACATTTACAAATATTTAAGAAATATGGTAGTGTAGAGTTCGGTGTAATGAATCAGAGAGCTCAAGGTAGACTTAGTTTTAAATGGGAAATCAGGGTAGGAGAAAGATGGTCTTATAAATGGGTAAGGGAGATAAGCCTTGTCAATACATTCTAACGCTAACGGGAAAATCAACTTCTCATTTTAAAAAAGGAACATGAGGGACCTAGTGTGTTTCTGGTGCCAAAATAAAATTCTTATTGGATGAAAGATTTAAGTGTTCTAATTAAAGATGATGGAATTTTTATACGTATTCTTGAGGTAGAAGAATCTTTCAAAGCATAAAAACAAAAGTTGCCAGAAAGCTAAAGAAGTCACGTGCGCATGCATGGGGTGGCGCAAGCTCTGGGGGGTAAAGATCTTTCTATCGTCAGAAATGTATGTCTTTCTATTAAGCAAAGTTCAACACAAGTTTCTTTTTTATTGCTCGATTTCTCAGAGCTTTTGATGTGTTAGTGTATGTTGTTAATCTTCAAATAGTATATTTTCTTTCTCAGACTGCTTTTATTTTTCCGCACAACCAGGAAATGCTGACATATGTGAATCGAGAGCCTTGCAAAATGTGTACACACTTTGACCTAGAAGTTTCACAGTAGGAAATCACCTTAAAAACACAAATTTTATTTGTAGATATATGCTTCTTAATTGTTATATTATAAAAATGTTGGTAAAATATTGAGATATTGGAATGTCAAAGTCCTGTTTAGCTATTAAAAACACACAATGTATTAGCAATTTTTAATGATGTGGGAAAA
The DNA here is from genome assembly GCA_004026545.1 of Mormoops blainvillei. Lineage (NCBI taxonomy): Eukaryota > Metazoa > Chordata > Mammalia > Chiroptera > Mormoopidae > Mormoops > Mormoops blainvillei. The sequence goes on along the minus strand of PVJD01001256.1, from coordinate 211,565 downwards.
TATTTATGAGAAATGCAGATTATTAAGAAACATTTCCTAGGTGATCCAATTGTGCATAGGATTATATCTGAAAAAGAAAATGTTTGACGGGACATATTTCAAGATGTTACCAATGGCTGTTCTCTGAGTGACCAAATTACAGATATTTTTCCCAGTATTCTTCAGCGTTCCTTGTTGTGTAATTGTACGAAACAATTTATAGAAATATCAAGTTGGTTCTTTTTTAAGGGCTGAAAATGACTCATTGACTAATTGTTTTCGGAATTTTATTGAACATAATATGACCAAAAATTCAATTATTTGATTTTTTTCATTATTGGTTAAGACTTTTGAATAAAGATCAACCTTGCTATTTCACATCCCTGATACTCAAATAAGTATTCAGTGCAATCTATGCAGTGGTCACTTGCTTTCATGATTTTTAAAAATAATCAGTTTAAAAGATTTTTCTTTTTCCAACACAATTTTTCTCCTTTATATGCATTTACAAACTAAGGTTCCAATCCATTGCATGTATTCTAATTCATTCTGTATTCATTTACTCAGTCATATCCTGGCCCATCAAATATTTACTGGAAGTATTGTGCTTGGTGAATGGGACCTCCCTGGTGAGTCAAGTAGACACAGACCTGACTTCCTGGAACTTTTTATTTAGTAGGGACACAGGTATTCTGTAATCTCAAAAATAAATTACATGCTAAGAATGTATCTTTCAATACATGCCTGGAAGTAAATATTTAAGCTGAGATCTGAATGATGAACATGGATTAGCCAGGTAAGTATTTAAGCGAACATCTGTGTGGGGGGAGGTGTGATGGGGTGGGAGAGTTGTGTTCTAGTTTTCTATTATTATATACCAAATTACCCTAAAATTGAATGCATTCATCTCCTGTTGATACAGTAACAAATTACCACTAACTTAGTGGCTTAATACAACACAAATCTATTATCTTACAGTTCTGATGGTCAAAAGACCTACCTGAGTCTCAGAAAACTGAAATCAAGGTCTTGGCAGGGCTCTGTTTCTTCCAGACCCTCTAGGGTAGAATCCATTACTTGTATTTTCCAACTTCGTTCATGGTCTCGTGCTTCATCTTCAAAGCCAACAGCATAATGTCTTCAAATCTCTCTCTCTCTGACTCTGCTCCTTGAGCATCCCTCCTCTAAAGACCTTTGTAATTACTTTCAGCCCATCAGGATAATCCAGGAGACTCTCACCATCTCAAAATCTTTAATGTAATCCCATCTGCAGTGCCCCTATTACCATGTAAACTAACTTGGTCATGGTTCTGGGGATCAGGACATGGAAATCTTTGGGGAAGTCATTTTTCTGCCTTTGACATTTAGTTACTTAAAACAACCACCTTTGTCTCATATCTCATAATTTATTTTCAATCAGAAATGTGGGCTTGACTCTAATTCTGCTACTCCATGTGGAATGGACTGAGGGCTCTGGTGGATGGGACGGTCTAGAAGGTAAACAGTGTGTGCTCGATCCTTGCATAGGATGGCTGGGCTGTCTGTTGGAGAGCCTGCGTGTGACCATCCTGGCAGGATGGTTTCAGGGTAACTGGACTCCTTATATGGTTGCTCAAGTTTCCAGGAAGAATGTTTCAAGAGAGAAAGAAGTAGAAGATGCCAGTTTGTTAATGCCTGGGTTTAGATATTGGCACATGATCACATCTGCCATATTCTATTAGTCACATCAGTCACAGAGCCACCCAGATTTGAGGGTGGAGGCATTGGATCCACCACTCTATGGGATGAACGTTGATATATTTGCAGCCATTTTGAACCTATAGGGTGGACGAGAGGTTGTGCAGAATTCCGTGAAGAGACATGAACTTGTGGGAAGGCCCTGGACCTGGAGGGAGTTCAGGCCTTTTCTGAGCAATGTCCTGTGTGTATTTGGAACACAACATCAAAGGAGAGAGCTGAAGACTCAGGACTAGTTGGCAGGCCAGTTCTTGTAGGAACTTCTGGGCCGCCTGTGTGTTGTGGATTTGTTCTCAGGGCAAGTGGGAACCCTTGAGGACTTGGAGCAAGGACAGACCTGCTCTGGCTGGCGTGTGGCCCTGGGAGTGGGCATTGAGGGAAGCCCACTGGAAAGAAGTCAGTTGAAGACCAGGTAAGAAATAACAGTACTTGGGATGGATATGGCTCTGACTCATTTTCAGTCAGATTTTTTTCTAGTAGTTTATCATAGAGGAGTGATAACCAAAGCCTGGTCGGTGATAGTCTGTGAACTCTTTCTCTCTACCAAGGTAAATGCAGAAATTGTGGTGGTTAGCACCCTTTATAATGATTTACCGTGTTGCAGCATCCAAAGAAATGAGCATGGACTTATTTTATGTTGGTTTTTTTTTAGCTTTTACTTTTTTCTTTTTTTGTTGCATTTTACAAAGTATTCATATGAATTAGGAATTTGAAAAAATACTGTTTTTTTTCCAAGTCATAGATTGAGAAGCAACCCTCCTAGAAAACAGTCTTTTACCTTAGCCCATATTATATCCTTCTTCTGTGTCTCCTTTGGGTGCCCTGGACACTTGTTGTGGAAAAGGAACCCTTGCATCTACACATGCTGGGTTTCATTCTAATTTGCTCAATTAATATGCGATTGTTGAGGTCCTGAATATAGCAATTTTTAATAGTCTGTTAAAGTTCCTGATGTGGTTGCTCTTTCATAAAAATCTTATCAGTATTTGTCATGTCGTTCATCTTTGTGTTTTAGAACTGTGTTCGCCGGGTGTGTTATCCCTGCAAGAAGACTTCTTGCTTACAAGTGACGGAGCCAAATTTGTGGTTGGCAAATATTAGAAATAATAGGTTAAAACAGGGAATCATTTAAAAATTAATATATAAGCTATAAATGTTTTCTTTTAACTCAAAGCATATTCATTCATTTTTTAGCTTTTCGAAGTTAGGTTAAAACCTTCTCTTTGAATATATGGCTACTGATTAGAGTTCTACAGAGTTTTTCTTACATAGATAATATAGTAATGTATCCTTTATAATTTTTAGTTTTGATATTTTGAAACTTGGTAGGATGAAATATACTTTCATTTTTTTAAAAGTAACAGACCAATAGAAAGAATAGAGAAGGACACAATATAAAAGTGATACTTTACATACGTGATTGAAATCTATATATTTGAAATTAGAAATAAGTGATGTTTATTGTAATAAAAAGAGAAAAAAACCAAAGTAGTAATTATATGCAAGTATTGGATATATGAACAACAAAGCCTTGTATCTTAGCAGTGAGACAAGGTGAGTGATGGGCCGCCCAGCTCCTCAAATGTGTTAATTTCACTCTGTTAATAGAGAGCATCTGATAAATTCAGACATTCTTTACCAGTAGTTTTTATCTCTCAGAAGTTAGAAAAAGTAATGATGGGAAAGGTTATAAAATAAAAAACTAAAAAGTGAAATTATGATCATTTCACTGAGACCATTTCCAATGAGCAGAAATTAGAGCCAGTGTGAATGGATTTCTTATGAGCTCAGATTTTCAAATCCTAAATAAAAGGGATAAAGACAGGTGCAGAATCAAGGGGAGAGTAATACCAAATATTTAAGAATAGTAACAGTAGGAGAAACATCAAAAATGGGCTGGGGCAGGCAAGAATGAAAAAGCAGAAAACTACACAAAAAAGTTATGTAAGCAGCTGAGGTGGAAAGCATGTCAAACAAAGCCTAAGGCGGGGACAGAAGATCATGCCGTCCACAGCGACAGAGGGAAAGCAGAGTGGTACGAACGCTGGCTTTCGATCCTTTTGGTAGCGAGGAGCATGTCTTCATAAATGTCGAAAGGCTTAAAAGATATCAAGAGCTAATCATTCTATAGTGCACAGTGCTAAGTGTGTTATATGTATTAATTCATTTAACCTCAGAGCCGATGGGGGAGCATTATAACATTTTAGAAGTGAGTGGACTGGGCCAGAGAACAAACATAATTTGGTCAGGATGATGCAGCTATTAAGTGCCTTGAATTAAGGCACTTTTTTCTTTCTGGATGCCATTTTTCACAGTAAGGCTCTATGATTTAAAATTGCAGCCAACCAAAAATAATGTGTTTAAAAAAAAAACTTTAAAAAATGAATGCAAGTCAACAAGACTGAGCCAAACACAGAACAAGGGACTGAAAGATTTGGAAATAAAGCAGTGATGTGATTTTGAAGGATGGGGAAAGTGTAAACCCTTGAAATCACAGCCTGCTAAACCTGTTTCGTTTGTCCAGCTAACCCAGTTTACCCCCTGCTCTGTGTCAGGCACTGCGTAGAGTGGCAAGCGGAAGAAGTTGTGCCATCATCCTTGCCCTCCAGAAGCACAATCTATGGCAAAAACAAATGAAGGAGATCTTTAATTCTCTTTCATGTGTTACTTAAGAAACTGCGATAGACCAGAGGAAGGACGGAGTAGCGGTGCCTGGGGAAGCGGATCCCACGGAGGCTTCACAGAGGAGCTGATGTTTGATCTAGGCTTTGCTTGATGAGAGTTACCCAGGGAGAACTGGAAGAAGCAGCCATGCCCGCATCCTAGGAAAGGTTCAGAGCGTGAAAGTGCCAGGGAGCTTGCAAACATTGATTGGTCATCCAGCCTTGGGTTACTGAATTACCCACCCTCGGATCCTGCACCAGCAGCATGAATCCTTGTGAACTTGTTTGAGAAGCAGCATTTCAGGCTTCGCCCTAGACCTGTCTGACCTGCATTTTAATTCGGTGCTTCCTAGGCACATTAAACTTTGAGAAAATGCTGTTGTAGAATGCGTGATTCAAGCCTTGAGTGCATGCAGGAAGTGCTGCCTGTGGGTGGTGGGTGGGGTACCGGGGGACAGAGGGGACTGACAAATATGTCTCACATGTCAGGCCGACTTCAGATCGTATCCCAAGGGCAATGACGACCTGTTGTGAAATCTAAAGTGCAGTTCAGCAAGTAGTTTGCACGCCTGGTCCTTGCAAGACAGTCTGCATATTATTAACCTGTTGGTAGTTTCCAGAACCTATGTTTCTACAGTGTTGGTAGAAAGGAATATTCCCAAATCGGTGATACTGGATAACAGATTAAGAATAAAACCCACCTTGCGGCACCCTCCTTCTTACTGCTCTGACCCTTAAAGTACAGGGAGAGCTACAGAAACCAGTTTGACCCCTCCACCTAGCGTTGTTTTTCCTCGCAGATTCAGGAAATGAAGCGTCAGTGCAGTCTCCCAACAAGGACAGTTGTTTCATGTTTTGGTCTTTGAGGATCCCTCATGGCTTGAAAAGCACATTCATGAGTAACGTTGAGAGAAGTTTGTATGGTTTTTATCCCTAACACTCTTAATTTATCGCTTCTCAGCCTTTTGGCTAAGATCAAGTGCCCGACGCTCTAATTTCTCCTTAAATGTTCAAACTGCAGAATTCATCTGCTTTTTCATGTCCAGGGCTCTAGCGCTGAGCTGGGGCTTTGGACTCAGAATAGTCTGTCCTCAAAAATCAGGCCCCGTGATCTGTTGGACCAATACAAGGAGGCTCTGTCTCTCTTTCCTAAAAATGGAGATACAAATGCTTACCTCTCAAGTTATTGCAAGCCTCAGAATATAATCTGTGAAAAGACTGCTAAATTGCTGCCTGACCCATGGAAAATGCTTTGTTAACAGCTGTCATTAGTTTTAATAATGAACAGATAGACCAGGTCAGCAGACAGTAGCACCCAGCCACGAGCAGTGGAGGGGACTCTGTGTGCTGGGTGGGTGAATCCTGATGTTCTTGCTTCCCTTTCCTGGTTGTGCCCAGCCCACTGTGCCCCTCAACCGAGGGCCATGCAGACACCCGACCCCTAACTGAGGCCTGTGCACTTATCCTAGGGTGCTTAGAAAAAGACCGATTTTTCCTTGGATTGCATTTTATGGCACCATAAGGAGCCTTTCTGTAGGTCTCAGCGTTTGTCTAGAGTTCTAAGGAATGATGTTATATTGCTCTGTATTAATTTCCTGGGGTTGCCATAACAAAAATACCACAAACCTGGTGGCTTAAAACAACAGAAATTTATTGTCTCATGGTTCTGGAGTCTAGAAGGCCGGAAGTCACGGTATTGGCAGGACCGCACTCACTCTGAAACCTGTAGGAAAGAATCCTTCCTTGCAATCCCAGGGGTTCCTCGGCCTGTGGCTGCGGAATCTCAGTCTTTGCCTCTGTCATCACATTGCATCCTCCCTACGTGGCTGGGCCTCCATATCTCTTCTCCTCTTCTGTTAGGACACCTGTCACGTTGGATTGGGGATCCGCTCTACTCCAGTGTGACATCATCTTAACTAATTACAGTTTCAGTAACCCTACTCCAAATAGGGTCACGTTCTGAGGTACGGGGTTAGGACTTCCACATACCTTCTGGAACATGCAGTTTTACCCATAACAGGTAAAACTAGGAGGCTAGTCTGCTCTCTTCCATATCCTCTGTCTGAACTGTATCACCAGGCCAAGGGCAGATTCTGTGGTTTAAGGCTGAGCTGCAGCATCCCACGTGCTAGACGTGGAACAGTCCAGGGAGATCGCTGAGGCACCCACAGCTGGTGCTTTCAGATGCCTTGTGCTCGAGTTTGGTAATACAGCCACCAGACTTGAAGCCACTGTGGCAAGCCCCCGACACAATCTCCACACTTTCCAGGTATTATTTTGCTTCCCAAAATCCTGAATGTGTTTCTTCAGGTTCCCAGCAAATGCACCAAATATTAGTGTTTTAGAGACCCCTTCAATTGATCTAGTCCCCCCGAAACCTTTCCATGGGGCTGACAGCTGGGGGTAGGGCATGCTCAGTCAGGTACATTCAAGGTAGAGGACCCAGGCGGGGAGGAGTCCAGCTTGCTTGTTCCTGTCAAACTCTACAGCCAGTGAATTCACTTCTCCCCTCAGAGGGAGTGAGAGATGTCGGAGAGGGGCAGGGAGTTTTGGTTACGTGGAAATTCCTTCACAGGGAAATAGGAGGAAGGGGTGTAAGTATCACTTCTAACATTCTGTCATAACTGCCATTTTAGTTGTGACAGTTAATTTTATGCGTCAAGTTGACTGGGCCACAGATCGTCCAGACCATTAGGCTAAGCATTACTCTGGGTGTGCCTGTGAGAGCGTTTGGGGATGAGACGAGCATTGGGAACTCAGTGGAACAGACTTCCCTCTTCAGCGTGGGTGGGTGCCATCCAACTCATTAATGGCCTGAGTAGAATGAAATGCTAAGTAAGAAGGAGCTCCCTTCTCCGCCTGACTGTCTTCAAGCTGAGACGTCCATCTTCTCATGCCTTTGGACAAGGACTTGCACTTGGACTGTAACTGGCACCATCAGCTATCCTGGTTCTCAGGCCTGCAGACTTACACTGGAACCATCCCACCTGCCCTCCTGGGTCTCCAGCTTTCCAACTGCAGATCTCAGGTCTCCTCAGCCTCTCTAACTGCATCTAGTTCCTTATAATAAATCTGCTTATATGTGCTATCTCTTATTGGTTCTGTTTCTCTGAGAACCCTGACTAAAATGTGACCTTTGGCATATTTGGGGACTCAATGAGACTTTGAAGGAGCATTGCTTTCTGACACATGATTTTAATAGCTTAGCAGTTAAAATAATTGGTATTTGATAGCTTAGATGAGATCTTAGAGATGTTCTACAGGACCTTAGCCCAGCAAAGTCTTTCTGCTTCTCTGGGCTGCTTTTGTGTTCTGCTGGATGGAAAAATTCACACGAATATGGCTTTTATGCATTTCTCCAGTGCTTTCTGTTTGTTACAAAAAGAAGAAAAGAAAATCACTCAATTCCATTTTGAAAGTGGTCAGGATGCGTAATGCCCCCCGCCATGGCCAGTTTCAGTGTCAACAAGCCCCTGAGAATCACAGGTCTGGGGGCTCGTGCACCTTGTTCACTTCAAAACTGGAGGGAGAATATGCCCTGCCTACCACGCCACTTCTGACAGATAGGCGTTCAGATCAGTTGCATGACTGCGGAATGGGGGGCTATTTAGAAAGTAAAAATTTATGGTGTGTCAAATGTGCTCTTCCTTACCTAAATCTGAACCCTCAAGTGGTGTGAGAATTAGCTGAGCCTTTCAGATGATTCTAAATGAAAGGAATTTGGCTTGCTCTCAACTCAACTGATGACATGGTGCAAACCAAGTTAGCCTCTGTACTCTTCAAACGGGACAGACCAAGCCAGGCTTCCGCGTAGGAAGGCGGAAGGGACGGACTTAGGAGAGCCGGAATCCATGTCAGAGCCTTCGTCTGGTGATCATCTGACATGTCCAGCCCTCTTCAGATTCCTATATCCCACAACAATACATTGCCTACCTGTTCAATTGATTTGGTGACTTTATTTGAGAAAAAAATCTGTTGCATCTCTCTTTCGTAAATGCAGTGTAAAACACTGAGTACTTTCTGCCTTTCTTACTGTAAATAGGGTACCGGTTTACTAGTCTCAATTATAATTTCTTTAACAGGTTTCATTTGCTTCTCCCTACTTAATACATGAATACTTTTATGTGTTTAACAGTTCTTTGTTTTAGAGGGCCTACAATGAATGGTGCAGAGAACAGGCAAATTTTTCATGTAATAATTTTTTATGAACCATACAAAGGCAGTTCAAGTTTTATTATATCTAAATGAACTCTCTAGCAACAGGGTTCCCATCCTTAGGCTTTCTTATAGAGATGCTTCTTTCAATGTGTTTTTATTATTGATCTAGCCAACCCCATATTTTCCCCTTGCAGAATTTTAGGAGCGAGGAACCAGCTAAATCTAGCTAGAAGTTTGTATGAATTCTGGTTTTTCAGAGCCAGTAAATTTAGCCAAGAACCATGTTCTCTGTATTGTATGCCTGTAAAAAACTCATACATGAAAGGTGGATATATAGACAGATCTTGGATGGAGCAACATGGGAAACCTTCATTATTCTCTCTCTCTCTCTCTCTCTCTCTCTTTTACTTTCTTTACATCTTGCATTGTGGCCAGGGTTTGAAAGGGTGGATGAAGTGTTTAACTTCTTTGAAATATTAAGTGTGGAACTTTGAATCTTGCTTATTTACCCTGGGTAAAGCAAGAATTGAGGGCTGAGCTCAGAGAGTTTGAAGGGAGCTATTGCTTTCCTAGAATATAAGGCTAGTCGAGATGAAGACAGGTTTGGTTAAGAAAGAGGAAGTAGTTCTTGTGTGCTCAGTTGATGTAATGTGCTTCGAATGTCTGTTGTTTGGACACAGTGATCATCTATGGGGTCGATAATCTGTGTGGCCACTTGGATTTGACCTGATTCCATATCATGGCCCAATAAATACAGAGAGAAATTATATCCAAATTAGTTTTTGGATATGCGTATAACTCAATGTTTTCCACCATCATAAAACCAAAATCAGTGATTTTTGAATTAAACATTGTTTTGACAATTTGTACTTTCATTCATTAAAAGGGACGGTGAACTTGTCAGACCCTAATAACCTGCCTGGAGTTTTCCTTTGCAAATCTGTCCTCATTGATATTTTGCTGGTTATGCTGATGATTCGGAGGGAGGAGTTAAAGAACAGTTGTTTTATTTCCCTCACATGGGAAATGATATCGCAGTAATGTTAAAACGTCAGTTAGTCCTTCTTTCTGGATGCATCCGCCGAGAGAAAGGGAGAACATATTCGTTACCTTTGGCTACTTGAGCAACGCTTCATACTCCCTCAATCTCAAGATAACTTCAGTTGGACACTCGCTTTGGATTTTAGTGCATTAGAGGTGTACAAAAAGCCTGAAACCTCAATGGCCACGCTATTTTAATAGAATTAATGGTATTTTTGAAGTGCTCTCCAGTCTCTGGTTTTCAGGTGCAGGGAATCAGATGTACTTACGAGGAAGTAAAGCCCTTCTCCTGCCTGGTTAGAAGGAGGGGAGCTGTGGACACCCAGCTGTGCTCTGGTTGTGTGATGGGGCATGTGGAAATAGCGCCTTCACTTTCGGATGGGCCCGGGGTGATGGCAGAGTGGAAGATACTGGAAGCCAGGCACCTCAGTGCAGCTCTGGAGTATAAACTCCTGGGAATTTATGTTTGCCTTGCTCCTTTTCCAGCTGCAGTGTCGACCCACTCTGATGATAACCAGTTCTCATGGACAAAGTGATATACAAAGCCAATGTGGGTCAGGCAGTTTTTACCACAATCTGGACATGTTTTCTTATGTGGATTCTTGATTTTGGAAATTCATTTGCTGTTTGTGTTGTTTCCTTTTCATTAAGCCAGCACATATGCAGTTACACCCTGATATCAAGCATCCCTCCCCTTGGTACAGACTTCCACAATATGGCAGCTATCTCATGTTTTCATACTTAGGTTGTTTTTAAAAAGTATTCTTGTAAGCCTTTGTCCTCTTTGCAGCAGGGTTTACTTGGTTCAATTCTATATGAAAATTTACAGATTGAAAGTTCTGTCCAATAACAAAATAACTTGGCTGCATTGTTCTCTTGAAAATGACAACATAATTGCCTAGCCTTCCTTTCAAACATGGAATTTTGGCTTGTTTAGTGCTCGTTCTCTGTTCTAACAGTCACCCGCAGTGATTACTTCATTCGTGTTTCTAAGAAAGTTTAAAACTCTTGGAAGCATTGAGGTTTAATGGGGGTAGGGAGAGGTGGGGGGAAGGGAAATGTTAAAAATCACAACTAACCCACCAAGTTGTTGGTTGATATTGGTGATTTAGCCTTCCTAATCCTCGGTCTCTTTGTTTACAAAGTGAGGGTCACAGTACGTGCCTCCCATTTCACACAATTGAAGGCATCAGTTTGGTACAGTATAAAGGACATGTTGAAAAGTTATTTCTTATTGAGCACTTATGCACCACTTAAGATAATAATAATTAACACTTAGTAACTACTTTTTATCCAGAATTATTGTACTTACTTCCAATTTAATCCTTATAATGGCCAAATGAGGTAGCTTTATTATTACCCCCATTTTATAGATGAAGAAACTGAGTTAAAGAGGATAAGGATCTTGCCTAAGGTTAAATTGCTAGTAAGTGGTCAGCTTTTGAATTGAACCCAGACAGTCTGGCTCCAGAATGAAGAACTTGAAACGGTGCCAGGAAATAATTTTCGCCCTTTAGTTGGAACCAGGCTTGAAAACTGTCTTAAATGCCGCCTCTATGGCTATGGCAGGGGCTGCATAGATGCTCCTGCATTAATGGAAATTAGACATTCTCCTTGGCCGATCTTACTCCCCAAATCATTTTCAGCTGTTTCAGGGCCTTGGAATTGCTGGAAATGTTTAAACACCACATTGTTGATTTAACTTATTTTGTTGTTTTGCCGTCCCCTAAAATTCTCTCTCTGTTTTAATGTTAATGATGTGTTACCATGTGATACTAATGAACAACTGTTACCCCCACCTGTTGAGACATTATGGACTATGAGTCTCAGAAATTCAGAGTGTCTTATGGTGAGCCCAGCTGATGGTCCCCTGGGTAGTATGTGACCACGTGATGCCCCCCGAGAATTCAAGAGCCTGAAGTATCCTAGTTGATTCTAGAATTCACTGAGGGTTCAGATCACTTTTTGAGGAGCTGGACTGGCCAGAGTTAATACGCTCATTATGTCTGTTGGTCCAAGTCACAAAACAGCCGCACGTTTAGTCTGGTCTTCAGGTATTAAGTGGCAATAGTTAAGGTTCCTCAAGGCCATTTCTGGTTAAGCTCAGAGTCTGTGGAAGTTCTACATTAAATTTGGTTGGACTGACTTCAGGATGGAAGCAAGATGACAATGGGAAGAAATCATTCCAGTCTCTCTGTGTAACCTTACAATGACAAGAACAGTGTTAATCATTGACATTTATTTAGCACTTATAAAGAAATTTCACAAATGATTGTCTCTGATCCTCCCGGTTCTCATGGTTTAGATAGATAAACATTATTAGCCATATTTCTAATGTGGGAAGTAAGACTCAGGGAAACCAAACCAATAGTTGTCCTGCTGGGGACTTAAATGCAAGCCTCCGGCACCAAGCATTTTTGCTACCTTATACAGCACCCCTCTTGTTTCTCGCTCTCTGTCAGTACTGAAAAGCGACTGTCAGTTTCCATGCTGTCTCCCAATACGTTAGTTCCCAAATCCAAATAGACCACAGTAAAGTCAGAAATCCCGGAAGCAGAGAAGCTAAGTGACTAGAAAAATGGGGAGCCGAAAAACAAGTGTTGAGGAAGACATCAGGGTGGATGTAGTGAATTAATATTTTAGGATAGTTTAATATTACAGGATAGTTTGCCTTTTCATGCTTATTCCTTCTCAATATTATAGAATAGGCAACTGTAACAACCCCCAAAAGAACGCTTTTAAATCCAAGTTATTTTTTCCAGTGCTAGAGTAAGAGCGAATAGAGGGACAATAACATGTATTGGAGTGTTTTGGCATCTCACTAGATGCTATACAAAGGTGGTATTTCTTTATCTTTATCACAAACCAGGTAGGCAGTGATACCTCCATTTTACAGATGAATAAACTTAGGATAAGAAGGGAGCGCACTTTGCACAACTCATGCAGCTGAGAGCATCCATACCAGAATTTGAAACCAGATGTGTCTTGTTTCTGCCTTCTCATACTCCCTCTCTAAAGCCTGGAGATGAGAGTAGATACGAAATATCAGTGTGCGGCAACGCGTAACTAACACTTGCTAGAGCACACATTTTAATGAAAATTTAATGAAGAAAACATGAACATGAAGTAGATAGAATGAATGAATGGCCACTTTCTGAATGCATACTTCTTCATTTTCCTGCTACTGCATGCTCCTCAATTTGGTTGGCGTTGGATACATTCATTATTGAAGTGCCTGCAATATATGTTGAAGTGCATTTTCACTGATATTTAAGTCATCCAAGAATTGAAGTTGGGGTGCTGAACTTATTGGTTTTGTAGGATCCAATGCGGTGCTCTTTTCAACATCAAGCCTTGTTTTTTTACATATGAATTGGGAATGAAGACATCTGCTTGTCACTGAAGTCCACATTTCTAAGTACAGCGGAAAGGATGCATATAAAACCTTCTGAAATGCATAAAATAAAGAGATCTATAATTAGACATACATGAAGGTTCACTGAACTCTGGCTTTAGACTTTCTGTGCAAGGTTTTCTCTTTTAATAACATGGCCATTTGAGCAGTTTTAAAATCTCTAGAACATTCCTGTGGTGATCAGTTTTCTTCTGCCTGAACTTAAACCCAGTTTAACCGTTCAGTATTCACAGTGCCAAGTAGATCAGGCCCCAGCATGGCTCAAACCTGGCTAATGGAAGGGGCCACATTCCTGCAAGATAAGGTCTCTGCTACAGACTTCCATATGCATTTGTGGGAAGCTTGTTTTTCTATTCTGGCTCTCTTAGCCACAGTACTTTTTCATGTGTCCCATCCTCTAGCCTTATGCTCTGTTGAAGACTTCTGTTGCACAATGAACTACAGCTGAAGTGATCTTCCCTGAAAACTATGGAGGAATGACCACTTAAACTCAGACTCTATAACTATTTTATTGTCCCAGTCTGTGCTCATCACAGTCCCAGCCAAGTCAATTTTAACTTTTTTTGGAGCCAGAATTGTTCTTATGCTTTTAAGAAAATGGATATATTTTCATTTCCTTTTTTGATATACTTATTTTCTTTTTATTGAAATACATGTATACTTTGACATTGGAAATCCAGCAAGCCTTTCTTATTGGTTGCTCAGTGAGCATCTTAGTGGTTCGAGTTATTGATATGAACAAGTCTTACCATTATAAAAGTATGTGTAGACCTGGGGAACAATAGAACAGCTAAGGAAAATTTATGTTATAAGATCCTGAGAATAAAAAGAAAGAAAAGAGGCTCTTGCATTTTGGCAGGATACCTCTAAGTTAACTAGTTAAACTTGTCTCAGTTTTCCTATTCGTGTGATTAAGTAAGCGTATTTGTTTCTGGTAGTGTATAGACATTCAAAGGTGTTTTCATGTCTTGGCTTTTTAGATATTTATCTTACGAAGGCACAGAACCGCAGCAGACCATTCATGCATCATCTGGGCAGCGCTGTATGAAAAAAATGCTGAATCGGTTATTCCAATATCTTCTCAATCTATGTCTGAGAGCCTGAAGTCAAATATTTACAGGCCCTGTGTAGTCCTCTGGAATCTTCTCTTTGTGTGCTTCCACTTTGTGGTTGGGACTGCTGTAGTCCTCCCAGGAACATGAGCTTTGCTCAGTCTCCAGATCCAGTCCTGACTTTGGCTGAAGAGATTTAGGGAGTTCCAGCTGAGGTCCATGGGCGTCTTCACCAAATGACACCTATTTTTATCTGATACCGACCTTGTGTTCAGTTGTTAGAAGTGGACTGCTGCCTGATCATGAGACTATAAAGCTACAAGAAACAAGGCAGTGTGTATTAATGCAAAGGTAGGCTAATAAATCAGTAGAATAGAACAGAGTCCAGAAGTAGACTTACACAATTGATTTTTGACAAATGTGCCAAGCCAGTTCGATGGAGAAAGAGTAATCTTTATAACATATGGTGCTGGAAAAGTTGGTTAGTCATATGCAACAAAATTAATCCTGATCCTTATTTTATACTGTATAAAAAAGCCCTCAAAATTGATCCTAGACCAAAATGTAAAACGCTAAGACTAACAACAACAAGGAGACAAAACAAAATTTTTGCAAGTGAACATAGGAGAAAATCTAAGTGATCTTGGGTTTGCCACTATTTATTGAATAAGACACAAGAAATCTGAATGATTAAAGAAAACAATCAATAAATTGGACTTGGTTAAACTTAAAATCTTTTGCTTTTTAAAAGATACTATTAAGAGAAGAAGGTCAGCTGCGGGCTGGAAGCAGATATTTACAAAGTATAGATCAGACGAGGACTTGAATCTAGAATATGTAAAAAATTTTATAACTCAATTATAAAAAGACCAACAACTCAATAAAACATGGGCAAAACATTTGAATAGACAATTTACTGAAGAAGATATGTGAATGTCAAAAAGGTACAGGAAGAAATGCTCAAAATTATTAGTCATTAGGGAAATACTAATTAAAACCACAATGAAACATCGGTCACTACAGACCGATTGGAATGGCTAAAAGTATTGAAACCTCTTAATATATGAAGTATAGGTGAGGATGTAGAGCAACTGGAACTTCCACTCATTACTGGGGATAATGTATAATACTATACACAATTTAAAAAACAATTTGGCAGTTTCTTAAAAAGTTACACATGCACTTACCATATGATCACTCCTAAGCACTTACCCAAATGAAACATAGTGCATGTTCTATACAAAGACTTGTACACAAATATTCATAGCAGCTTTGTTCATAATAGTATAGAACTGGAAATAACCCAAATGTTCATCAGTAGTTCAGTGGATAAACAAGGTACGACGTATCCATAGTATAGAATGCTATTATTCACGAATAAAGAAAGAATAGGCTGTTGATGCACATACTAACATGGATGGATCTCAAAATAATCATGTTGATAGAAATACCTCAGACAAAAGCATACTGTATGACTCTATAAAGTTCTAGAGAATGCAAATTAATCTTAATGACCAAAAAAGCAAATCATTAATTACCTGGAGACATTGAGGAGCAGGGGAGGGAAGAGAGAGATTACAAATGACACAGAGAAACAGGCAGATGATGGTTGTGTTCACTTACCTAATTGTGGGAATGATTTCAAGGCTGTACACATGTGTTAAAGCTCATCCAACTGTACATTTTAAATATGAGCTTTTATTGGATATCACTTATACTTTAATAAAGCAAAATTAAAAAATTATTTAACTTTCGACTAAGTGCTAACATGTCCTACTGATGAAAGTTAAAAAAAAGAAAAGAAAGTGGACTCTGATTCCCTTCCTGGCATCTCATTTCTAGGAAGTATGTGCCCCACTCCTGAGCCCCTGTGTGTGTGTGATCCCTGGTACCTACAGGACCTGCTTCAGCCTGCCCACAAGTTTAATGGCCTGATGCATTCTTTCAAGTTTTGCTTTCACCTGCCTGTTTCTGTTTTTGAGTATTGCCTGCCACTGAATTCTTCCCAGTGTGCTTTCTCTCCCATTGGAATATACTGTTGTTTTATATCTCTCCCTCTGTTGGCCGTGACAAAACAGCCCGGGAGCAGTGTACTTTCCCCTTGCGCCCTAAATTAATCTTTCCCAGACCACACTTTACTTCATTTGCTGAACCTAAGATGCTCTCATTGCTTGTCCTGTCCGATCCCCAAGTTTGCCCCTCATCGGTTGCTAAATCTTCTCTTGAAACTAACCTCTGAAATTTGACCAATTCTCATGTATGACATGGCTGTGGTCAGAATTTAAGAACATGTTGCAATAACACACCGTTTTGCTAACTTGTGCTGAAATGCTATAGATACATGTATAATCTTTAAGTAGGGGAGGAATCAACTTAAATTTCCTTTGATATTTATTATTCAAGATTGAACACAGACCTGGAGTTTTGTTTTATAATGTATTGGATATGAAATTTTTACACTTGCTTTATTTCCTTCTGTTGTTTCTAAGCTACATTTGGTTTCGTTTTCCTTCATGTATGTATTTCTTCTTTCTCTTACATTAATCTGAAATATAAATGCCAACATATCTGCTGGCTACAGATGCCAATGTAAATGTTAACTTTCCTGCTAATCTTTTCTTTTTACACCTTGCTCTGTCCACCTCAGTACCCATGCTTGTACCTGTGTTTCTGTTTTCACTTGTTCATTCCTTGCTCATGAGCCTCCCTCCCCTCTCCCTTGCTTTTGACTTTCTTTACTTTCTTTGAATAGGATAGAAATAGGATTACCCAGCTCCTGCATTACCCGGATGGCTGTGTGGTAAGTTATAACTCATCCACTTCAGGCAGCAAGTTTTTCTTGCGTGATCTAATGCAGCAGTGTGTCAATGAAGCAGTGGTTGCCCTGAGAGTCAAGGGTTCTGTTTCTCTTTCATCTACTGTTTTTCAGTCATGGAGGTTTACTTGTACTTGGAAACTACTCTACTCAAAAGTACCTTCTACATTCCCTCTGGGCTTCTCTTGTCTCCTCCTTTCTAGCACCCTTTGTTGAGTATAAAGGATTTTTGTCAGGCTGTTGGCCAATACCTCAGCCTCTAGCTTCATTCATGCACAATTTTATAAGCAGATTTCATTCTGACTGTGGAAGCTTGTGCTATTACCCAGAGGAAAGAAAGGACTTAAGATTTCATTTCACAGCTTATCTTGAATTGTTAATAACCTTTATTCAGGTTCCACTGTCAAAGGCCTTTGGCCTATGAGCTTGATTTCTCTGATAGGGATTATATTTCTGAGAGAAAGGTTATCAAAATTTACTGAGTAACTTTGCCATTCATCCATCTGGAACAATGTGTTTTAAGTCTACTTAAGCTTTTGAGGAACAGAGTTAAAAATGAAAGATGTTTTGTAAGAGCCATTGGCCAATAGAAAGAGCAAGATGAAATGTGAAGCTGATTCCAGTTCTCAAAAAAGTTGCCTTTAGTGGGAAAAGTTAGTGAAATAAAATAGGCTTGTTGTACCCATTTGTCCTTTCTGCATTTATCTACAGTGATACTGCCATTTCCCTCTGGGGAGTTCTGCACAGAAGCTACCAGAAATGACATGCTCCTTCGGTTGTCCTGACTTTGCATGATCAAACTGAGTTCACTTTTCCTCAGCGTGGTATTTATTTACAGAAACTTGCCCTGGAATTTCACTGGAAACATGAATGACTTTGACACAAACTTGGAGAACCAGTAAACAGCATGTAGCAGTAGCAGAACCTGTCAACACATGGAAATCAGGTTCATGGTCATGCAAATGTCCATTTCACTACACTTGAGTCAAATACACCAAACAGTGAACTGATTAGACTTAGGTAAACTGGTTTTTATTCCCACAGACAGTGGAACCAATTATTTCTTAGAGAAGGGTTTATTTATTTTTACTCTAGGGTAAGGGTCTGTAACTCCTTGAAATACTCCTGAATGCTTTCCAAATTAGGCCAGATGAATATGGTAATTCACATATGGTTACCTTGATATGTAAATGGTGGGGTCTTTAATGAGACTCATTTTCAAAATTGTGAAAGGAGCCCAGGAATCCATTTGTTCAAGGACGAGATGAAAAAAGGATGATGATCTGTCTCTTAATTCTAGATGTGAGGGAAATGTATAAAACAAGAACAAACTCCCAAAACTGTTTTTAGCAATTTATTTACTGTCAAGCCATAAACTTTACAATAGTTGGAATGCCTGATACATGTTTGGTAGCCACCTCTCAATTTTAATATTCTTGGTGTCTATTACTTATGGCTCATTTTAGTCTTGAATTTAATACCTGAAGGATTCAGGGTTATTTAAAGGATTTAAAACTTTTGACTATTCCCCAAAGCTCTAATCTCTGAAACAGAGAAACTTCCTGATTGGAAAAACAGGCGCCTGCTTTGGCCTATTGAAAGAGTGAACTATGAGAAATATTGTCTAACGTTTTTGGTGGTTTTTCTCTGTGTGTATTGGATAAATTTTGGAAGAGTGGGGCTTAAAATTTCATTTTAGATTTAAAAAGTCATGTAATAGGATTCTGCCATAAGCCTTACTTTATTTAGATATATACATGTGGGCTTTGTAATTACAAGTCTCCAGAATATAAACTACATGTTGAAAATTGTGTATGTTCATTTTTATGTTTGCATGTTATGCACATACTCAAAAATTTCTCTGAATATGGCTCAGATGGGTCTGACTGTAAACTGGGCTATGGCTAATGGCCATGGCATATGTCAAGTGCCTGGTTTCAGAACATACATGCTTCTGAAGTGGACGCAGTAAGGTGGCTTCTAATGTCTGCACACATTTTAGTTCAAGTCACATTTGAACATCCTATGTCAGCCAGTCCAGGGTGTGCAAAAAAGCAAAGGCTTATTTCTTTCTGTGGGGTCTGAATTGATATAGAAATACAACTTTTGACAAAATTACTCAGCACTTACATATGTATAGTGTCATAACCAGCCACAACCCAGGCTATTGTAAAACGTCTTTACAAACAAACTATGGGAGATCAGCTGGCCTGAAAGTTGGGGCTTCAGTGTGTCTGAAATAGTTGTTTCCATGGATTCAGACATGTCAGCCATTTCCCATGGTTCTGAGGGAGCAACAGAGTCTACTTTCAAAACTTGGTATTTTGGAACATGAGAATGGAGAGAGACCCCAGTGTCTTATTAGAATAACTCACTTAGTTAATAGGTGATGTAGAAACTGCACATTGAGAAGATAAACAAGTTACAAAACTTGGAAACTCACAGAGCCTTGCCCATAACTTGGATTGTTTGCCCCAGGTCATTGTTGCAGCCAGAAGTACCATTACTATGCTGTACTGTACTCTTCATAGATCATCTCCAGAGCCCAGAACCTGCCAATGCCCCAGCCTTGATCCTTTTGTGCATAGGAGAGAAGAAGAATTAGTTTTTGTGCAAATATGTGTTTGTAATTTTTTTTTGTTTTGTTTAAAATACTATGAGCATTTTAGGGGAAAAAATAAAGCCTCTTTGTTTATATGGTGACCCCTGAGTTCATGGTCATTTGGAAATGGCAACTATAGGTTCTATATAGACAAACAGACAGTTTCACAATATTTGCTAAAGACTTAAATATTTAGGTCAAATCAGAAATAGGCTTTGAGAACTTGTGAATGCCTAGGTTCATGTGAGTCACAGTAATTTATGATCATGTGAAATTGCAAGGTAGCATGTTTTGTAAACAGTAAAGATGTACATACACACAGTCCCACCCTGATGTTATTACAGTAAAGACACATGGGAACTACTCACTCTAGATGATGCTTATGTAATAAATGTGCCAACTTCAAAAAATAATAAGATCAGTGAACAAAACAATCATTTTAATTAGGAAATGGTCATGTGTCCAATCAAACTTATTTTATATTAAAAAGATTAAATTATCTGGGAATTACTTACATGAAAGGTAGACTATGTATTTTATATATTATAGAATCAGATGGAGTTAGAAAAGCAGGCCAAATTGACATTATAAAAATGGAAATGAGAGAAATCCCATTCATAATAATGTAGGAATAAAGCCATGAAATACCTAGGAATGAATTTAATGAGAAAGACTCTATGAAGAGAACTATAAAATTATATTGAAGGATATAAAACAAAACCCAAATAAATGGAAAGACAGACCATGTTTTGGATCGGAAGACTTAATATCATAAAAATGTCACTCCTTTTGAAATTAAAATAAATTTAATGCAGTTCCAATCAGAATTCATTTTTTTCTCCTCTTTTGGAACACATAAATAATTCTAATGTGTATGTGGAAGAATAAACATGAAAATTGCCAAGAAAAATTTGAAATGGAGGGACAGCAAAAAAACTGGCCCTACTAGATATGAAAACCTAATATAAAGCTACTTTAAACAAAATGGTACAGTACTGGCTGGCAATAAACAAAAAATTCTATAAAACAAATAGAGATCATTTGACATATTAAAGATGGCCTAATTTAGTGAATACATTTTGTGTTGTTTAGTTAATGCAATTGGAAAAAAGGGCTGTATTTTTGGAAGGGATTAAAATTTATTCATACTACATTATATAACAAAAAAATTACAGATAGATGAAAAATCTGAATACTAAAAATAAGACCACAACGGTCTTAGAAGACACAAGAGAATACCTGTAATTATCATGTGCTGATGGTCAGCTTTTATTTTTAAACAATACTAAAACCATAAATATATAAAGAAAAATATGACACTTGATTTCAAGAAATTTAAACATTTGTGAAGCCAAGACTTAATTAATGGACATTTTCCTTAAATGGTTATTGGTTGGCCAGCAACTTTTCTGTGTCATTTAGATGTCTGAGGAATTATCCTCTTTACAAATTCTATTTTCCTTAGGTAGAAGCTAGAAATCCACTTTCCAGGCTCCCTTGCAGCTAGTGTTGAGACTTTGGCCTCACAATAAAATGCGTCCATTGTAAATTCTGATTCAGAAAAGCATGATGTAAAGAAGGAGGTGCTTTGTGGGATCAATAATGTTGAGAGTGACAGAGAAACATCCAGCTGTTGGAATAAGCAACGGCAGAGACATTCTGCACTTTGAGGGCTGAGAGAGGGCCTAGTTAGTATCTGGTAGAACAGTGTAGCAGCTTAATTTGGACATTTTCCCTAGCTTTGTAACCTCAGAGATTGGCTGTATGTTTCTCCCTGGAACTTCTGTAATCTACTTAATACCCTTTAAGAAAGACCTTTTCTGCTTAAACTAGTAAGAGTAAGTTGTATTTGCATCTAAAAATCTGACTGAGTCACCCACATAAAAGGTCAAAAGATAAATCATAGGCCTGGGAGAAGATAATTAGAATCCAAACAACAAAGGGTCAACACAACCAAAGAAGAAAAAAATATGCATATTGTATAACAGACAACCCACTAAAGAAAAACATGCAAATACAAGCTACATAATCCCTGTATAATTAGGGAAACAATAAGAAAATCACAGGTTTCAATCATCATATTTGTTAAAACTTAAAATATAGTTAGAATTCGGGGCTTGTAAGTATGTAGGAAGATATTCTTACACACTGTTGGTGGAACTATATAAGTGTGAGGCCTTGCGATGTGGCAATACTTTGCACAATTAAAATGTGGGCACTGATTTTCAGAGATTTATCCAAAAAAAAAAGCATTCAGTTTTTAAGATACACACACACAAACACACATAAATACAAACAAGGATGCTTATCACAGACTTCTCTGGAAGAGGAAACTTGGAAACAACTGAAATGGCCATCAGGAGAGCGGTGGCATAAGGAGAGCTGTACCCCTACTCTGGGATTCGGCAGGGCTGCTAAAGCTGGTCTGTTTGTATCAGCTTGGAAGGCTGTTTCTGATATTTTTTAAGATGTAAACATCCAATTGTAATCTTATTACAGTATAAAAGATTATATCTGTAAACATATTTTATAAGAAAAGTTAATACCTTAGATATATTGCAGATTTGGTTCCAGCCCATTGTAATAAAGTGAATATCTCAATAACACAAGCCACACAAATTTTTTTTTTTTTGGTTTCCTGGTACATATAAAAATTATGTTTATATTATACTTTAGTCTATTAAGTGTGCAATAGCAGCTGTCTAAAAAAAATGTACATACCTTAATTAAAAATATGTTAAAAAACGCCAACCATCGCCTGAGACCTCAGTGAGCCCTCATCGTTTTGATGGAAGAGGGTTGTGCCTTGATGCCAATAGCCACTGACTGATCAGGGTGGCGGTTGCTGAAGGTTGTGTGGCTGTGGCAGTTTCTTAAAATAAGACAACAGTGAAGTTTGCCAAATCAAGTGGCTCTTCCTTTCACTAACGATTTCTGTGTAGCATGTGATGCTGTTTGGTAGCGTTTTACCCACGCTAGAACTTCTTTCAAAATTTAAGTCAACCCTCTCAACCCCCGCCACTGCTTTATCAGCTAAGTTCCTTAAGCCTCATGAACCAGCCTCTGCTAGCTTCAAGCTTGTTCTCTGCAGCTCCCTCACCAATCTCGGCTATCATAGAATTGAAGAGCGTTAGGGCCTTGCTCTGGGTCAATCTTTGGCTCAACAGGAGTGTTGTGGCTGGTTACACCTTCTCTCTAGACCACTAAAACTATCTCCACATCAACATTAAGACTTCTGCATTCTTACCGTCTGTGTGTTCACTGCATTGCACTTCTAATTGTTTTCGGAAGCGTTCACAACTTGGCTAACTGGTACAAGAGGGGTAGCTTTTGGCCGTTCGCAGCTTTCAGGGCACCTTCCGCACTAAGTTTAATCATTTCTAGCTTTTGATTAAAGTGAGAGACATGTGACTCTTTCTTTCACTCAAGCACTTAGAGGACATTGTAGGGTTATTAATTGGCCTAATTTCAATATTTTTGTGTGTCAGGGAACAGGGAGGCCCATGGCAAGGGAGAGGCAGAGGAAAACAGTTAGTGGAGCAAGTCAGAACACATACGACATTTATCGTTTAAGTGCGAAGTCTCATATGGGCATGGTTTGTGACTCTATGCAATTATAGTAGTAACAGCAAAGATTGCTAATCAGAGACCGCTATAATATAATAATATTGATGAAATGTCATATACTAATAACGAAAACCTTTGAAACATTGCAGGTATTACCAAACTGTGGCACAGGCACAAAGTGAGAAAATGCTGTTGGAAAACAGCACCTGTAAACTTGACTCGTGCAGGGTTGCCACAAATTTCAGTTTGTGAAAAAATGCAGTATCTGCAAAGTACAATAAAACAAAGTTCAATAAATCAAGGTATGCCTGTAATATAGAAGATACACACCAAATTGGGTTTATAATCCGGAGGAGATATTGGATGTGGAAGAGAGAATCTATAAACTTCAGATGTTTTTATATAGTTTGCATTTGACACAATCGATTTTATTGTCCAAATCACTCTGAAAAAATATATGGTAGTGAATTTCGTACCAACATCACAGTTTCTACTCAACAGCAAATTAATTTTACAATTGGGAGGTCTTGTTATCCTTCCCCTGGAATAACCCCCTGAGGAGTGAGCCAGCAAAAGTGGCCCTATTAGGCGTGAATTATCAATGGTAGACCAAGCTCTGATGGAAACATTTTGATTCTTCCCATTCCATTAGCTCTGAAGAGTAAATTTCCTGCTCCCTCACTCTTTTGCTTTCTCAGTGTTCACAAAGAAACAGAACTGTTGCCATTACTACCAATCACTGAAATTGATCAAGTTCCACAGTGCTGGGATTTGAAGAAGAGAAATTTACTGGGTGAGGGAGGGGGTAAGGCACCTGTTCAAACTTTCTTGTAGTTTTCCTAAGGAATGTGCAGCCATCCACGGTATTTCACCAAATTCCTGTCACATGAAGGCAAACAAATTTATTGTTAGTTTAATGTTTACTCTTGCCCACACATTAGCTTGAGATCAGATTTATGACACAGCTGAGCTGGGTGGTTGGGTGATATACGGACACTTGATAGGGCATTAGTGTCTTCACATAGTCTTAAATGTACAGCATATTTATGTCCATTTTGTGGAACTCAAAGTGCAATCTAACAATTTTGAAGTGATTCTGGTTCCATTTTCTTTTATTTTTGGAGTATTTCCTCTGACATATTGTGGCATTGTCTAAGATGGAGAACCTTACTTCTTTCACTTCAAATTCCTTTCAAATGCCATTCTAGGGTGGAGCAACTATGGTTTCTTGAAGGCCCTGAGTAGTTTATGTGATTTGTCCATGTGTCTGACTGTTAGGAAGCAGTCTTTTATATTGAACGGTTGTTTAATTCTTTCTGCCTTTCACCTTTTGGTCTTAGGATGATATAAATACGATTTAAAATTACAAATGTTGTGGTCACTTACTAATAGTTCTTATAGCTTTTTTTGTCAGTTCTTTGGAATTTTCCAGGTAGATAATTATATCTTCTGTAAATAATGGCAATTTTACTTCTTTCTAACATGTGTGCATTTTGTTCATTTGTCTTGCCTTATTGCATTAGCAGGACCCCTGTACAATACCGAATAGAGATGACAGCATATATCCTTGACAATCTTGGGGGAAAAAATACTCAGTCTTTTACCATTAAGTATAATGTTAGTTGTAGGGTTGTTGTTTTTTTTTTGTAGACATCTTTTATTAGGTTGAAGAAATTTTCCTTTTAATCCTAGATTGATAAGAGCTTTTATTATTAATAGGTGTTAAATTTTGTCAAATGCTTTGTTAGCCACTATTGGTCATGTATTGACATCATTGGATCTTGCTTTTTAAATTCATTTATTATCTCTTCAGTCTATTTTTTTTCTTATTGGGCTGTTCATGTTTTTTATATTTAATGTAATTACTGATGTGAGTGGCTTCATATCTATTATCTTATTTGTTGTCTTCTTTTCATTCTATTCTGTTTTTTCTTCCTTTTTTCTTGCCTTCTTTTGTACTGCTTTGGCATGCTTTTTATAATCCTATCTTATCATACACTTGTTTTTCTGTTATCTCTGTTTCTTAATTCTTTATTTGGGGGCATTCTCTCTAGGGTTCGCAGTATATCTCATTAACTTACTGCTGTCTACCTTCGAATGATACTATGGGATTTTTCATGTACTGTAAGAACCTTGTAACAGTGTAAATCTATTTTTCTTTTCCAACTTTTGCATTATTATGGCCATGAATTTTACTTGTACTTATGATATAAACCCTACAACTTATATAACTGTTACTTAGATGTCCAATGATCTTTAGAAAGATAAAAATAATAAAAATATCTTCAATATCCACCTTCACTTTTATCTTTTCTGAAGTTCACTGGTACATTTCGAAGATTCAAATTTTAATCTGGTAACATACTCCTTAGTGAAGAACTTCCTTTAACAATTTTTTCCTTTGGTCTTTGGTAATAAATTCTTTCAACTTTTCTTTGTCTAATAAAGTGTTTGCTGTTACTTCATTTTTGACAGATATTCTGACAGGGTATAGGAATTTGAAATGAGTCTACCATTAAGTATTATGTTAGTCGCAGAGTTTGTTTGTTTGTTTGTTTGTTTTTAGTCCATTAAAGATGTTACTTTATTGTCTTCTAACTTGGCATGGAATCCGACAAGAAGTTGGCTGTTATTCCTACCTTTATTCCTGGCATGCTAAGCTACTTTTCTCCCTTCAGTGGCTTAAGGTTTATACTTGTAATAAAAGAAAGATTCAGGAAAAGACTGAATGTTTGTTTCATGCCTGTCCCCCAAAGGAGCTGGTCACCTCTTGCACGCCAGCACTACTGAGAAGGGCTCCCTCCATTCTCCTTCCCTGACACCAAATTTTTTACCATGAGTGCCTGGTGGAAACCAGTGCAAAAATATACAAATGAGTAAAAATCTTCCTGTCTCTTGGACTTCCAGCTATTTTAAACCAAATCCCTAGTCCAAATGTGGTCTTTAAGAATCTATCAAACTTTTAGCTGAGTTCTTCCTTGTATGGTGGCTGTGGAGGTAGGCATTTAGTATTGACATCCTGCCCAAGGTTGTCTCCAGTCTCTCCTTGGAATCAGTTGCTTCATGAGCTAAACTTTCAGATAAGAATCACAATTGTCTGTCTTTTTTTCATTGCCACAGTGAGAACAACATTATCTTGCAACTTTCTGCATCCTAATTTGCTATGGTTTTGGAGGTGTTCATCATTCTAGATGCTGTTTTTTGAACAGATTACAATTTGTATATAGCTTACTTAAATTACCCCCAAATAAAAATAGTTTTTCAGGTATTTGTCAGTGTCAATTCAGCCTATGGTCATTGGATCATAACGTGTTTACTGTCAAAATATCTGCCAAGTGTTTTCGTGCATCCTGTCATTGCTAAGCCATTTCTTCCCAACCCTGCATTTTAACTTAGTGTTTGATCCCTTAAGCAAGGTTTAAAAATTGTCATTTAAAGTTACAGTTTGGGGATTAATATAATATTTCAGACCATCCATATTTGAGAGATACTGATCTTTCATTCAACAGCGTTTCTTTCAATAATTTACTGATAAGCTATTGAATAGATCACAGCTGAGTCTAAAGAGAGATTTGCCAGAAATAGCCCCTCCCAAATTTGACACTGATTCCTGAATTGGTACATTCAACTTGATGAAATCCACTTAAATAATTTCGCTTTTGTCCTTTGTTGTTCTTGGTTATAAAATTGAGTACATGATAGTTCTGAGTTGCTTTCTCAGAAGTCCACATACACTATTTACTAGATTTATGAACTATATTTATTAGTGTAAGTACCTAAGAATAAATTTGAGCTGGTTGTCCGTAGTAAAGTCATTCTTGCTATTAATGAGTACTGCTTCAACTTATAGCTACTTTCACGCCATCCCTTAATATTCCATAGTAGTATCTACTATATTAGTTTGGAGAGTACACTTGCTCATTCTTTGAAAATCCTAACATTTATGCATGCGTTGTCTTCTTTTGGCATCATTTGCATTTCCTATGGTTATTTAAAGATTAGGTTCATTGATTTTTAGGTGCATATTCTATTGGTATACTGGGATTTTTTTTTTTTTACCTGAAGCTGAAAAGGATCTATTCACATAAGATCATATAGCACCTATTCTTTATGTTTCTTTATTCTTTTTGGGGAGATTCATATACATTTACCTATTTTTTTCACTATTTTCAAATAGTAGCTTATGTGTATTGCCAGGGAAAACAAGAAGTAAAGCGGGAGCTCTCTCTCTGTCATTCCTTATTATCTGTTGGCGCCAAGCAGAGTTTTTAGCTCTGGCTTGATCTTAGTTGGTCATTTATTAATTTGACATCAAGTCTTTGATTTTAACATTAGCAGTCTTTTACAAGGTACATTATGACCTTGTTTGTACTATTACTCTGTAGTGAAAATCGGAGACCTCCAGTACTTTGTTCTGTTTTTTCTAACGAATAAAAGAGAAAGTTTCTGGGGACATATTGATGGACTGCAGTAAATTCTAGTCACTGTTCATAATATTAGAAGTTTAGAAAATAAATATATACTCACACTAATTCTAGGTTAGTAATTAGCCGAGCTGAGGCTTGGGCTAATAAATATTTCTAATTTTTAGGATTTGGGATTAGAAAGTTCCTAACTCAGACTTTGGGTTTTGAGATAAAACTGACTCTTGTCTGCCTCTGAATGGTTCTTTTTAGGTTCAGTGACTACCAAAGAAATGAGTGATGTAGCAAAGTCCAAGAGTTATGTCAACCGTGGTACAGTTTAGATGCTTAATGTTGAATTGGAACCAAAACAAATATTTAGATGATTTGGTTCATTCAATAATGAGAAGGTCCAGCTTTGATTTCTAGGGTCATCTTGAAGGTTTGGTCTGCTTTATTAATTGAGACACAGACAGAGAAAAATATATACCCTTTGTAAAGAATTTTGAGCGTCTTGGGTCAAAGAACCATTAGCAAGTCTCTTTTGCCGTCAGCATTTATAGTAGGTTTGAAACTGCCCCTGTTGGCAGGAGCTGCTAATGCTAATAATGTTAGTTGCTATACAAATTATCTTAAAATTAGAAAAAAAGCAACGTGAATCCATGCCATGGTAAATTCTAGGTTGTATCGATGACAGAGACCTCCACTTCATATTTCCTGCTTTTCAGGAAGAGAGAAAAGCCATGGTACTTAGTCACTATGTCTTTATATTTATTTCTTGACCATATAAGAATACAAAAAAGAGGTCTATTTTCAAGATTCCTAGTGTCTCTAAATGGATTTCTTCCAGGAACATTAGCAAGTAATACCTTTAAGCAACTTGAAAGAGGTATTATTTTAAAGAACTCTAAGTCTTTAAAACATCCTTAGAGTTTGTTTTATGTGGTTGAAACACCTTTAGCCAATATTACATCTCTTTTTCCTCATGTTTAAAATTAGATATATTAACAATGTTTTCATTTAGTTTCTAAAAATGATTCTCTTTTCATAGAGAGATTTATGGTAGAAATAATATTCTAGGAGGTCTTTTAAAATCTGAAGTTGTAAATTCAAAAGTGATTTTGTAATTTATTTTCCTAAATTTAATTCTTGTCAGTTATCCACCTGTCCTTTTTCTTTCTATTTAGAAAATGTATTTTATTGCTATTTTTGAAGGCCTTACCAGATTTTCCAGATGTTCCAAAGCATGATTTGAGAGAGATGTTGTAAAGATATTGAATTGAGTTTTCTTGAGCCTTTAAAAGCCATTGAAATTAAAGAAAAATGCTAAATAATCAGACCAAAAGTAACTCTTATCTTCACTGATGGCTTATAATACTTTAAAAAGATAGTCATCTATTAATCATTTAATTCTCAGAATAAAGTCTTGGACTGAGTCTTTGTGACTACACTTATGGTAAACATTGACCATGAAACAGAAACACAGTTTTAAGTAGACATTATTTTTGAAAGTGAATTTTTTCTTTTGGGGTGGCCATGTGATGAGAATGTGCACCAATTCCAACAATGTTTTTAAATGGACATTATTCTTGAAAATGAATTTTGTCCTTTGGAGTGGTCCCATGGTAAGACTGTGCACTGATTCCAACAACGTTACCACTGTTTAAACATTTTTAGGTCTCCTTGGAATTGCCTTCTATGAACCACAGAAGAAAATTAATCCTCTGCTTCTATGTATAGTTCATTTTTGACCCAAAATAGCATTCTAAGCCTAATAACCCATATTATTTATACATCTTGTCTCCTCATTATTTTTTTGTAGTATTCACTAAACACATACTTAAGGAACAGAAGTTTGTTGCCATTTATGTCTTAAACTCTGAAATTCCAAAAGGAAGAGCTCAAAAAATATGTGAATAAATAGAAGCATACTGGAAAAAGCATGGAATTCCCTGAGCATATTATCTTCAAGTGTGAACATGTATTTGGATGTAAGTCAGGTGTGATGGGGAAATCAGCCACAATGCATTGTAATGTTATGGAGAGGAAAAAGTAAGGACAGGCTTTAAAGAGTTCTGCAGATTAGTTCAAAGAGAGCTCTGCTACTTGGTAACTGTGTAATATCAGGCTTCTGTCTGAATTACCACCTCCTCCACTTTGAAGTGGAATTGTGAGAAGCTACCTTGCAAACTATGGTAAGGTCTGATGGTGATCCACTGCAATGCCTGGGGTCACTCCGGGCTCAATAATGGCATCGTAAAAGACATTAACGTCATCAGATTATCTGTACATAACTCAGATATTTTATTTAGCTTCTTGCTGGCATAGCTAGTTTACTGGATACCAACCCTTACATTTTAGAAATGACTATATGATGAGGGCTTTTTGTAAAGTTTTTAAGAAGGACCAGACCCAACTATCAACTGCTTAAAAGGTATATTTCAAGAAGATCAAGGTTATTAAAGAAAAATGCCAAAACCTGCTATCACATTAAGAAGAGATGTTTACAGATAGTTGAATTATACATAGCAAATATAACTAGATTGGGCCTGAGGGTTTTTCCGGAAGGGGAGCTTGCCCTATGAACTACTGTATCACTTGAGGGAAGAACTCTAATCCACAAAGTTTATAATTATAATGCACATAGTTTGCAATTTCACTGTTCTCCTTAAGACTTTTTAGGTTTACCAAAAAAAGGGAGGAAGGGAGAAATTATTACATTTCAAAGTTGTAGCAAAACCCCTTCTCCCCTGCCACTGGGTTAGAGTTCAACCCAATTTCTCTTGACCACAAAATCACAGTTGATAATTATCCAGGTGATTCTGATATTTTGCCATCTGTAGGAGATTTTAGTGTTGCTATGTTATTGAAAAATGTTAAGTTTTCTTCGTTAACTGGAAGGGTTTTTTTTTTTTACTCTGCTAGACTGACAGCATTTCTTTCAGATAGATCATTAAGATTCCTAAACTGACCTCTAGAAGGACCCCTGGAATTCGGAGCAAAGCGTCCATGTCAGTTTTCAGCCTTGGCTATGTGAAGGAACCTGCTCTCAATGGACTCTCCCCAAAGAACTTTTTGAACTGCAACATTCTGGTTCAGATAGATTATCTGCATTTATTTAGAAACACGAAATAAATCAGCAACCACATGTATACTGCATCAGCTGTAGTACCTGGAATGGAATGTTAACTCCCTAAAACAGCAACTGAGCCAAAATATGCATTATATTCAAAATGTCATATTATATTACCTAGATATTAATTGAAAGTATTTTTATTATAATTGACCTTTAAGGACCAGATTTTATTTATGATATGTATTTGTATCTTCTGATTGTTAAATATTGTTGAACATGCAAGGTTTTCTCCTGAATTTAGGTATTATCTGAAATAAATAATAAAAGATGAATGACTCATTATCTGGAAAACTTTAACAAATAAAACAATCTCATATCATCTTAATTTCCTGAATATTTTGGATTAGAGTGTTGGCCTCTAAAAGCCTGAAAATGTCTGTTTAATTGCTTCTATTCACCATTTCAGTTTAGCTGATAGAAGTGCTCAAAAAAAGTATTTGCTTCCGGAGCCTAAATGTAAGGTCTTACGTTGTACAGATTATCCATTTGGAGGAAACGTACAGCAGGACAGTGTTTTTGTTGCCCAGCCCTCTGTCCACACTGCCCCTGCCCCTCTCGGTGGGCGGCTCCCATCCCCACCGTCGCTCACAGCTTTGCTGGGCGAAACTCCTGCTAACATGCAGTCCATAAATCTCCCATGCGTACGTCCTGGGCAGTCTGGCCTCTTAAAATTGGAAGGATGTGGAGTGTATTTTGATTGCTTTTAATAGGACCATTCGTTTTATCACGTGAATGCTCACTCCCTGGTTTGGAGCTAGACTTTGCAGAGCATCAAACAGGAGCGTACAATTGTTTTATTCCTTTATTATTTTTTCATGACTTTGGGATGATAGAACTTGGCCACCAGAATGGAATCTAGAGTAATGGTGACATTAGAAGACTAAGCACACAAGGGAACCCTAGAGACAGGGCTATTGTTAAGTAGAGTTTTCACTGCTTCCAAATGGCTCTTTGTACTCCCCATAAATCATGCACTCCATATACTATCTCTCTAGCTTCCTGGATCTCCCCTCTCCATCTGGAATTAAATGGCTTCACTCAGTTCTCATTTTGTCTTTCTTAATTCTTAACTGCATCTGGTGTTCTTCAACGCATGTCCAACTGAACGACACCTCGTATTGAAACCGTCCACTGACTCTTCATCGCATAAGGCGACCTTTCCCAGACTGTGTTCCAAGTAGCTGCTATTTACCATGTTTACGCGGAACTTGATCTTTATCTCAATACCAGTTAAAACGAAAGTCAAGAATCGTCCTTTTTTTTGCTGGATATTTGAAACCATAAATATAATAGTAGGAGTTGTGACCTTTCAGGGGTGGGTGATGGTTTTGGGAGTTTTTGTGTTTGTTTGTCTTTTGTTTGTTTTTTTTCCATAGACCATCTTCTCAGACGAGTACTCCAGGACACATACAGGACTGGGCAAAAGTAGGCTTACAGTGGCAAGTATGTGAAGCCCAGAGTTTACTATTTATCATTACTTATTAATTATTGTATTATTTTCCATGTGAACAACTGTAAACCTACTTTCGTCACTCCTTGTGTTTTGGGAAATGATAGACTCTAAGATAAAGCTGTAGTGCCTTTGCATGTCATACAAGGCCGCTGCCCAGCTTTGGAGTTCATCTTCTACTATTCTGCTCTGGGCAACGCATTTTAGCCAGACCAACCTGCCTCAGCTTTCCCCGAGATACCACCCTGCTGGTTGATCACGTGATGCTCCCACCTTTCTAAATGATTCTTTTTTCCCCCCACCCAGTAAGCAAACTTCCATTCACTGTTTTTTTTTAACTTTTTATTACAAGTTTGTTTTTATTTTAAAATTATTTTTAAAATTTTATTGTTCAATTACTATTTACACTCAATATCATTTTGTATTAGTTTCAGGTCTACTCATTCTTTAAGACACAAGTCAAGCATCCCTACCTCTGAGAGCCTTCTTCGACAATCCCAACCAGTGCTCAGCACCCAGTTTTCAGTGCTTCCATGGTGTCCAAAATATTCTCTTACTGAACATAAAGGCAGTTTTGAGTTCTGCCGTCAGGTGCTCATCCGTGGTTTGATGGGCCCAGAGCAGGAAACCAGCATGCAATGACTAAATGCAGCGCCCGCGAATAGCTGTGTAGTGTTGTGCCACGATCTTGGACGTTACAACATTTACACTTATAACTGTGTTTATGTTTTTGTTTTTGTTTTTTTACCTAATATTGTATAAAGGGAAAGTAGTAAGTCAGGAAGCTTAAGATCTCTCATTTCTCTAATTAACCTTGAACATGACATCTAATTTCATGGAGCCTCAGCTTGCTTATTCATAAAATAAAACTGAAGCCATCGCTGAGAACACTTTTCAGCTCCAAAGTTCTGTGACTCTAAATACCTTTGCACATGATCTTTAGGTAATGAGTTGGTTTGCGAGTGAACTAGGGGAGGCTTGGCGATATTTTCTTCTTCACTTCTCTGCTCTCTGATTGGTCTAAGAGTCTTTCTTGACCTTGCTCTTTGATCCTTAAAATGCAGGAGTGGCTGCCAAGGTTTTCACTACACTTTTTCATTTGAGAAGCAAGACTATGGCTATGTTTTAGAAAACAACTGTAAAGATTTCAGTCTTAGTGTTTTAAAAAAAAATCTCACTCAAACTTTTCACAGCAACACTTCTTCTGGTTGTTAGTGTCTCCCACAGGTAGTTTTATTGATAGTATTTCTTATAGAGATGGAAAAACCTCCTACCTAGTTAAATGTTTCATCCTCTCTGATTTCCTGCAAGCGCTCATCTGTGCGCTGAGGAGGCTTCTTTCTGGCTTAAGGCTCCGATTACAGGAGGGGGGCCGTGGGTCACCACGCTGCAGGGCACTGCTCCTCGTGAGGGGCTAGCCAAGGGAAACACTGGTTGGAGAACTTGAAACAGAAGATGAAAGAAATGCTTTTCAGCTAAGAAGGAGCTCATGAACTGGCCCCCAACAAAATGTTCCACATGATAAATCCTGACAGGGGGGGAACAGCTTGTCGTTAAGTATCCTACCTGGGAAGTCTCTGACCTAGCACTCCACACCTGCCATTCGATATTCTTTTCTTACAAAGTTGGAAATTAAATAGGGTCTTCAACTTTAAAAGTAGCACTCTTTAATGCAGAATCGTTAAGTTCTTGTGGTGAAAATGAAATTTTAAAAATTTCTTTCATGTTAGCTAAATTGTCATCATTTTTATTATCATTATCAAAAGCAATAAGATTTATGGCTCATAAGTACCGTACTATTATTTTTGAGGTAGAGAAATGTTTACGGAATATAGTCACTGTCTTTAAGATATTTCTGTGTAGGAGAGATATTGAACACGTCAATAGATATATTTAAAAAGTGTGAGCTTTAATTCTCGTCTGTTTATCAATGAAATCTTTCCTCAGCTTGGGGAGAATTTTTTTAAAGTGTGTAACACTGGAACTTAATCAGCTTGCATAACTGAAACTTTATAGCCTTTGTATAGCGACTACCCATTTGCCTCCAACCCCAGCCTCTGGCAACCTCCATTGCACTCTCTGCTTCTAGGAGTTAAACTATTTGAGAGCACATGTAAGTGGGATCACGCAGTATTTGCCCTTCTGTGACTGGCTTATTTCATTTAGCATCATGTCTTCAAGGTTCGTACATGTTATCACATAGAGCAAGATTTCCTTCTTTTTAAAAACTGAAAAATATTTTATTATAAGTATATGCCACTTTTTCTTTATTCATCCAGGAAATGCAAAATAAAACCATGATGAAATGTCACTTCACATCTGTTAGGGCAGCTGTGATCAAGAAACAAACAATAATAACTGTTGGCAAGGATGCGGAGAAATGGAAACCCTTGTCCACTGTTGGTGGGAATGTGTAATGGTCCAGCCACCATGGAAAACTTGCATGAAGTTCCTCAAAGAATTAAAAATAGAACTACCATGTGATCCAGCAATTCCACTTCTGGGTATTTATCCAAAACAATTAAACTCAGGGTCTCGAAGAGGCATTTACACTCCCGTGTTCATTGCGCCATTATTCACAATAGCCAAGATGTGGAAATAACCTAGTTTGGAGAGAATGTTATTAAAAGTCATTGCTCAACGTCAGAAACAAAGTTTTTTAGTATAACAGCATGTCTCGGGATCTATATCTCAAGTTACATGTGGATTTAGTTTCTGAACTATCACCCTGACCAGCCATTTTTTAAATACCAACACGCGGGCAGTGGGAGCAAAGGACAGTGGGGAATTCTGAATTTTTACTTCTCTTCCAGTCTGATTAGCCTCATGTCTTAGGAAAGCTAATAGCATGGAGGACACCATTCACCTGAAATATTAGGTGTGCCAACCTCTCTGCGATGCTGTGGTCAAAAACAGAGGACCTTGACTTTGTTTCTTGTCCGACCTTCTGCCTCCTGCTTGGGAGACGAAGCTGTCCTCCTGCCTCCATCGACAGCGTCGCCAAGTTGGCCGAGCGAGGCTGAAGGGATATACATCACACTGCAGCCTTCTCACTGCCAAATTCTAGTCTGTTTCAGCAGTATATGTGAAAACCTCCAAAGCAAACACCAAGAAAGGAAATCAAAATTAAATTAATCCTCTCCAAGGATAAATAAAGCATGGATGTGTTGCTCTTGAATGTACAGGATAGAAATCAGAAAGGCTTTTGCTTGGGTTTTGATGACACTGGGGTTCAGATTCTTGATTTTTCAGCTCAGTAAAGAGGAGACATACAAACCTACAAAAATCTAGGTTCCTTACTAATGTTTATATATGTAAGAAAATATGTCTCAATAGTTGATATTTATAGACATCTTCAAGATGGAGTATGTGAGTTAGCAACAGAAAGCCATCCTGTGAAAGCAGCCACTGCATCTTAACAAGAGGAAACTCAAACTCTTTCTCTGCGCTTGTTAATGTCAAAGACAAAAAAATGGCATCTGCATATCACATAACTGCAGGCAGATTCAAATGGCTTTGAACTTCTGGGCTTCATTTTTATGAACTGAGAAAATTGAGGTGGGGCAGGGTCCTTTCCTTTCTTCACACCGTGTTACCATGCGGCTGAAAATTCTGGTTCTCTTTCGATTTCGATGACCACATGAAATGATTTCGACTCACCCCTTGACTCCAGTTTCCTGACCAACATGTGACAGGCAGCTATGGAAAAAAACACAGCTACCTACTAATCTGGTGCAAAAGCTGAGTGATTTGGTACCAGCTTAATCGAAAAACGTGTTTATTGTTTTCATCAACCTTCACTGAAAGACAAGACCGAAGAAACACCTCCTTTGGTTATACTAAATGCTGATAAAATACCCTCTGTGCTAAAATCTAAGTTAGCAATGGCTTGTGCTTTAGCCAGACTATTGCAATGCTTCTTAACATCGCTATTTTGATGTGATTATAATTCTTAATGATAGTTGCCTGGTTTGCTTTTAGAATAAGTTACACGCTGTTCTGGTGATTTTGCTGGGACCATCTCAATACAGACACACTTCAGAGATAGTGTGGGCTTGGCTCCAGATCACTGCAGTGCAATGAAAGTCTCAGTAAAGCAAATCCCAAATTTTTTGTTTCCCAGTACATATAAAAGCTGTGTTTACCCTATACTGTCATCTACTAAGTGTGAAATAGCATTATGTCTTAAAAGGTACATACCTTAATTTAAAAATACTTTATTACTAAAAAATACTAACATCACTTGAGCCTTCAGTGAGTCATAATCTTTTTTGCTGGTGTAGGGTCTTACCTTTGATTTGTAAAATAAGATAATATCTGTAAAACACCATAAATGGAAACACCATAAAATGAGGAATGCCTACATTAATTATGACTGGAAAATATAAATGCCTATAAGATATTTCATATATTTAGAATAGTGTCTCTGTCACACTCAAATACAAAAGCTAAAATGTAATATATGAATACCATTGTGAAAAATTACGTTTTTTCTTTAAAACAGAAATAACAAATAGTAGAGTGCCAATGTCTATCAGGCACATGAACATTGAATGAAATTTTTAGGTGATAACAGCTTCTGGCTTCCCTGTTTTTGGTGACGCCTTGGAGGACTGTGTACTATTCCACAGAACAAGTATTCCCATTTGAAATTGAGTCCAGTTTTATTCAGTGCTTTGGATATTCACTGCTGCAAACTACCGAAGACCCTGAAGACAAGTCTACTGATAACACGGTGCCTTCATGTACACTGCAAAAAGAAAATTCTGAAACATTTTATTTCCAATTGTCAGAAAATTGTCCTATTAAGTTCATTAGTAAAAATAATTCACTACCTTTTAAAAAAAATTGTCTTAATAAATAAACACTCATCTCTGGAGGCAATGAAGTTATAATGAAAAACAGATGGCTTAGATGTGAATTATAACCCGTTAGATGTGGTGCTCTTGTGTAATACGCAACCTGAGCAAATGCACCAGGCAGCTATTTCAGGGCATAAATTACTCTGGGAGTCAGAAATCTATCTATATTCATGCGCTGCTTAATGAGGAGGATATGTTTTGAAAAATGCATTGTTAGGCGCTTTCATCATTGAGCAAACATCATAGAGTGTATGCTTGCACAAGCCCAGGTGGTATAACCCACTGCACACCTAGGGCACGAGGGATAGCCTATAGCTCCTAGGCTGCAATCCTGTACAGCAGGTTACTGTACAAAACAACATGAGATTACATCAAGCAAAAGAGAAAGTTGCACAGTCGAGAGACACGGCCAACACAAGATGTATGAGGCTGCGGCCAGCATAATACAGCACACGGTTTTATAAAGAATATTGTCTTGGTAAGTAGAAAGAGTACTCTAAATAATGATAAAAAACTACATTATAGTAAATGCATAAACCAATAATATAGTCATTTATTATCACTATGAGGCGTTATATACTGTATATAATTGCATGTTTTATCCTTTTATGCCAGTGGCAGCGCAGTAGGTTTGTTCACACCAGTATCACCACAAATGTGTGAGGAATGTGTTGGCGCTACAATGTTATGATGGCTGCGATCATGGGAATTTTTCAGCCCCATTATAATCTTATGCGACCACCCTCATGTATGAACTCTGTTGCTGACCAAGACCTACT
This sequence comes from Mormoops blainvillei, assembly GCA_004026545.1. Taxonomy (NCBI): domain Eukaryota; kingdom Metazoa; phylum Chordata; class Mammalia; order Chiroptera; family Mormoopidae; genus Mormoops; species Mormoops blainvillei. The sequence continues at coordinate 173,906 of PVJD01001256.1, read as the reverse complement.
TATGCACCACATGTCTGTAGTTTTATCTTCCCGACCTATAGTAAAGTAGAGAATGAAGAATCGGACTTAAAGTGATCACATGGTCTTTTATTGGCTTTGGTTGGATTTCACTAGACTTCCAATTAACATATGGAAAGAAAGCGGGAACGATTGTGAAGACGAGATGGCAACCAGAAATATTTAGGCAGATACTTTGTGCTGAATTAAATGTGTGCTGAAGCCATTGGCATGATGAGTGTGAGCAAGCTCTAATCTCTGCCAATGACATTGATCCAAACGTGGACTTCCGAAAATGTATTAGGCTGCTCGGTCAGTGTATCACTTTACTGAATTTTATTCATTGCTTAATAGGTCCTTTGATACTAGGCTGAATGCTTTCTATGTATTATCTTAGTGAGTGGTTGTAATAATTCCATGAGGGTTACTGTTTTAGTTATTCACATTGTTCAAATGAGGAAATTGCAGTTTAGGGTAGAGACAGTACTTTATGTGGACCCCAAAGTCCATGCCATTAATGAGATAGTAAATGAAAAAAGTGATGAATAGATTTCTTATTGCCAGCAAGAATCAGTTGGGAAAATGTAATTATTATAAAGGATACGAACAAATGGGTATGCATGGCATTTAAGAGTAAATTTGTCTCCCTGGCTGGTGTGACTCAGTGGATTGAGTGCCAGCCTGCAAACCAAAGGGTGGCTGGTTTGATTCCCAGTTAGGTCACATGCCTGGGTTGTGGACCAGGTCCCCACTAGGGGATGCGTGAGGGGCAACCACACATTGGTGTTTCTTTCCCTCCTTTCCCCTCTCTCTAAAAATAATAAATAAAATATTTTTTAAAAAAAGAATAAATTTGTCAAGTTCCGTAGGGAGCAATGTGGTGCACATGACAACCTGGTAGGAAAGCAAACTGGTGCAACCTTTCTGGAGGATAATTTGACAATTTGTGTCAAAAGCTTTATTTTTTAAAAAATCCATATTCTCAGATTCATCAACTTCAATGTCAGGATTTTATCCAAGATGTGTAATTAGAGAGACAGCAGAGTTCTCTACATGTTTATTCACTTTAGAATTGCTTCCGCTAAAGACAACATTTGAAATGATGGAAATATTCATCAATAGGAGATTTTGTAACTTGTTAAATACCTTCTTTTTTTATAGTACATTATTGTAAAATCTTTATATCCAGATGAGAAGATCTAATTTTATTTATCAGGGAGTAATTGGTGCCCAAGAACATAATGCATTTTCTCAACAAGACTCCCAAATGGTTCTTGGTTAAGAGCAAAGCTGTTTAGTAACTACCTGTTTGCCCATGTGACAACTGAACTGATGGATACAGTCTGTTACCCCTGGCTTCAAAAGTGTTTATGTCTGATTGGAAACTCTTCAGCTTGTATCAGACACTGGAAAAAACACTTTACTGTCTGAGATTTTCTATTAGTTGAAGATGGCAGTGAAATAAATTTTGAGCAAATGGAATCATCTGGTTCCATTTTTCAGATCGAGAGCTCCAGGCAATGTCTGGTCATAATAAATAAACTGTAGTCCTAATTATCCTTCCTGTAATGTTTACAAAAGCCGGGGCAGGTTGTAAATAGAAATAAGAGCAAAATAAAAGGTGAAGGTGTTACTGCTGATACTGCTTACTCATCTGAAACACAGTTAACCGCCGCTTCAGAAGCTCCTGGAAGTAATCTTTGGAGAACTAAAAGATGTCTTTTCTTGTGGCTCTGGACGCCAAAGAGTGGTTTATTGCCATTGTTAATTAATCAGTTAAAAATGTGTCTGTTCAAATACTGTTACTCTAGTGAGGCGCTTTTGGGTCATGTGGCTTTAATTGTGTGTGAAAGTGAGGCCGGGCTGCATCAGAGTTGAACAACTTCAAGAAACCACCTAACCCTACAAGGGCCACACCTTCTGCCACCCCAAACCTAGACTCTACAAGAATTTCTAACGAGCGGGGGTGTCTAACCTGCGGCTCGTGGGCCACACATGGCCCAGGATGGCTATGAATGTGGCCCAACACAAAATGGCAAATTTACTTAAAACCTTTGTTTTGCTCATCACTTTTCATTAGTGTTTGTGTATATTAATGTGTGTCCCAAGACAACTCTTCCTCTTCCAGTGGAACCCAGAGATGCCAAAAGGTTGGACACCCTAACGCTTCCCAATACTTTGCATCTACCCTCTTGGTGCCACAAATGAGTCCCTTTTTAAGGAGATAGAAACCCTGTGTTCTGGGACAGCATAATGAACGTGGAAGCTTTAATGTGCTTGAGAAGGAAAGAAATTTGTTACCCAGCAGAGGTCCTCCTGAAAGCATAGCTATAGCAGGGCAGCCCTACAACAACATGTATGGGAGGGGTGGCTTTTAAGAGAGTTAAGTAATTTTAGACTTAGGAAAACAATCCTTCGCTTCAATCATCCCAGTTAAAGCAAAAATTGTTTAGCACATAATTTTACTGAAATCCTCCCCTTGAAAGATTCTGAGTTCAGAGCTGGGAAGTGGAAGCCCATCACTTCTTTCACCTTCTTTATACACATTTGGATCTCTTCACTTTCTTAAATTCCAGATTTTTTTTTGTATGGGTGGAAAATGAAGACCCAGTAGTACCTCCCAAGGACTATATACAGAGCACAACTTAAGAACACAAAGCCCTTTTAAAATTTGAAATGATGAAAAGTTAATAAAATATTTTATTACTTTTTCCACATTGAGATGTTTTGGACAACTTTCAATATAGTTTAAATATTTTAAAATTGAGGTATAATTGATATATTATATTCATTGTAGGTATACAACACAATGATTTGATATATATGATATAGCTTAAATTTTATTCACAATGTGCTATTGGGTTGGCCAAACAGTTTATTAGTTTTTTCTGTACAATAGCTCTAGTAGAACTTAGTTGTCTTTAACTTCATTCAAAACAATTCTGTTAGATTGGGTTGTGACAGCTGTCATATCAGCGTGCATTTAAAGAAAAATCTTATCAAAATTGGTGAATTTTTGTACAGCCATTTTAATATTAAAGATGGAAGAAGACAGGCAACATTTTCAGCATATTATGCTTTATTATTTAAAGAAAGGTAAAAATGCAACTGAAACACTTGCACATACAAAAGATGTGTACAGTGTATGGAGAAGGTACTTTGACTGACTGAATGTGTCAAAAGTGGTTTGTGAAGTTTCTTGGTACTATTGACATTTTGGCCAAATAATTCTTTGCGGTGGGACTGTCTTTATATGCCTCTACCCACGAGAAGCCAATAGCGGGAGATAGCTGACATACTCAAAATATCCAAATCAATAAAGTTATTGGTGAATATGAAAAATGTGTCTTTTATTTTGGGAAAAATCTAAATGGGCCTTTTGGGCAATGCAGTACTATTAGCTGATGTTCTTTACCCACTCATCCAGCCCTCCATTCACCAATACACTTATATCCCAAATAGTTATTGCTGATCCGGTCCTCAGGAATCATTGTGCTAACTGGTAGAGGTGCATGCGTGAATAAGCCAAAGTACCTGCTTCCAGTGAATTTAGGCCCTGGTAAGATGTCCGGTGATTTTGTGGTCTCATATGATGTTATAATATATTACATGCTATGAGAAGAATAGATGCAAAGTAGCATAGAGAAGACATAGGTGGTTCATATTGCGTGGGCTAGGTATAGGTCAGGTAATGATGGGTGATGATAGGATAAATAGCAGTATTCCAGGAGAGAGAATTTTTAAAAAAGAATCAACAAGGGGCAAATATAATAGGCAGAAAAATGGCCCCCAAAGGTGTCCATGTCCTACTCTCCAGAATCTCTGAATATATTATCTTACATGACACAAGGAACTTTACTGATGTCCTTGATAATCTTGAGGTGGAGAGATTATCCTGGATTATCTGGGTGGGTCCAGTATCATCATAGAAGTCCTTATAAGAGGGACGCAACAGTGTATTAGTCAGAAAAAGTGTGGATCCAGACAGGAGTATATTTTCAAAAACAAAAAAACCCTTCCCCTTGAATACTGACCAATAATAAAACTCATGAATGCAGTTGGGGAACTAATTTTTCCAAATTTTTAATCGTGTTCATAGTGGGACTATAACCTGGGATGCAGACTTTGAACTTGACATTAAGTACCTAAAAGGTACAAATGCATCTTGCAAGTCCTTTATGGATTTGTACACAGGAGGATAAAGAAGAATTTGGAGGCAGCCAGAGTTACTGCAGCTGAGTGGGGTAGAGTATCTCAGGGTCGCATGAAAGAGAAGAAAAATCATAAATAGCACCTCAAAGCACAAAATGGGAAATAACTTTACTTGAAAGACCTGGGAGAATATTTCAGGTAAAAGGAATGGTATCTAGTACAGTTCAGATATCAGAAAGAAATATGTGGGTGATAGAATATTCCATCTCTTTCTACAATGCTGGCAAAACATAGGCCACTCCAGCTTATAGAGCAAAGTGCTGGCTTTTAAGAAAGTTAGACTTGGGCTCAAGTCCCAACTCTGCTATTTATTATGTCACTTAACTGCCCTGTGACTCAGTGTTCTTATCTATAAAATGGGTAACAATACTTTCATTGCCAAGAAGCAATGAAAGAATATATGTTTAGGGCTTAGCACTATGCCTGGCACTCAGTGAATGTAGTTATTATTGTGGCATATTGTGCATTAGATCTGGCAAATTTCTTATCACAATCTATTCTCCAATCCGTAGTCACCAACCTGGCATTGGAGTTAGGTAGCTGGAAGCAGAGCAGATGTGCAAGTACCTAAAAACCATACCAGGAAAAAAAATGTTTTTAATAATGACTGTTGATCGCTTGCCAGAGGACAGTGCCCAGATGTTTTTCAGAAATGCCCATATGAGGTGGTTATGGATTCTCTGTACACAAACTGGGGTTGGACACCAGGTCCAAATGCGTTCATCTAACTGTCTGAATGGCTTTGTTCATTGGGTCACCTGTCCATTCTAAGTATTTGAGATGCGGGCACCTTCACACAGACTTGCTGTCCTGCCCTTGGTGTACAGGTGAGATCAACTCTTCACTGAGGTCCTTCGAGGTCATAAAGAACCAACTTTATCTTTTCAATATGTTGCCCATGCTTAGAAAGCTCCACATTGGACAGATTCAGTGTGTTTACATAGTTAACCGTTGTTAGATAAATTTGATAGTATTTACATTATTTTCTAGCAGCACAATAAATACCCCCAGTATCAGACTGCCTCTGTAGCCTCTCTCTCTAGACTTCCCTCTCCTTTGGAAGCCATGTTATCTGAGTTAGGAGCCTTATTCCTATACTATTTGTGTTCTTTTTCTCTCCCTACCTCTCCCTGTGTAGCAATGAACAAAGTATATTGACCTCTAGGGATATTATTTTAATTGCTGCATTTTATCCAAGACTTAAACATACAGAATTAGAAAAACCTCACTGTATATAATTTTCAATGTAATTTAGAAGGTGAAATGAATTTTTCTGGACTTGCATCTTTAGTTACTAGATTTTTAATAGCTTGGAAGTGCAGTGATGCTTGAAAATGTAAATTTTTGGAAGGAAAAAGTTTCGGAAATTGTGACCTACTTAACTTTTAATGGATTGCACCATTGAGCCAAGAAGCTTGGTGACCACCCATTGGGGCTTCAAGCATGGATTTGTGATTGTTAAACTCCAGGCCTAGGCTAGTTAGAATTAAGTGAAGACAATTTCTATCCGGGCCAGAGAAATTCTAGAACCAGTCACGTCGATTTAGCACCTATGTAGTGTTCCAAGTGAGCCAGTCCTAATATCTGACTTCAAGGCCTGGCAGGCTGTAGATCTTACATGTTTGATGAATGAATTAGAATACCACGCTGCCTTGCCTCCGTAATAAAATTCTCTCTTGCCCCCACTGAAAGCATAACAAGTGAAAGCATTACAGGGTATTACAATCCAAGGCCACCCTGGATTAGAATAGGTGGCTATCATAATAACAAAACCCCTTCACAGGAAACCCTATATTTGAAAAATCATCAGAAATAAATCCACATGGCTGATTAGAATTCAAAAGCCCTGCATATAACTACTGCCTTTTCCTTCTCAGATGTCTGAGCTTAACTCTTGCTCTCCTGGTATCAGTCTTAGTGAATCCAAACTGTGGCTGCAGAAAAAGACACTCAGAGACCAGAAGCCCAGCATGTGAGCTGTCAGTGGTTCATTACCTACTCAGAACTGCCCTCATTCTTCTCAGCCCTTCACACTCCATCAACAGGCCTGCATGTGCTTGTTTTTTTACCAATTGGTTCTAATTCTAAATGCAATTAATGCCGTGTAGGAAAAGAAATAGATAATGATCATTTTATGGAACTTGTAGGACCTTCAGTGTTTGTTGTAATTGCAATACCATTACTCTGGGGTAATGGCTCTATACCAGTGTATTGTACCCATTTCAAGGCAGGGTTTGGGCCAAAGCAATGAGCACATAGCTGGTTGTCATCATGATTGGAGGAGTGCTGCTGGAACTCGGGGGAAGGAACAGGGCTGCTGGCGGCCTGCCTTGTGTAGAAGAGTCTTGCATAACAAAGACAATGAAGGAGTGTTTGTCAGCTTATTGGACATTCACAAAAAAAATTGTTATTATTTAGGTCTAGGATCCGACTCCCATATATAATCATGAAGTTTTTTTTTGGTTGGTTTTTTGGTGTTTTTTTTTTTCTTTGCGGTGTGAAAATCTGTTGAACTTTCTAAGAATGAAACTACTGTGTCTATTGAGGGATGATAGGACTCAGAGTCAGGACTTTCTCAGAAGTCGTTCACTACTTCAGACAGTGCCATCACTGTGGCCATGCTGTTTGTGACATAACAGTTGCCAGCTTCTCACACTTGTGTCTGCATTTGCAGCTCTTGCATTCAAGGTAAAGTGTGCAACTAATTTTTCTACCTTCCTGTGTGAAAGAGTCTCACCAGTCATCTGTTTAATGCATAATATTTTTATCATTTACTTTCTTTCTATTTCTTCTTTGTAGTTAAGGCCTTATATTGTTTCTTTTGAAGGATAACAAAGGGGATACAACCAAAACATTGTTACAGGGGTGTTGGGTTTCACCGAGGGTAGGCACCACTGATCCGGCGCTTATGGTGTCTCCAGCGCTATGGTACAGGGGCTGTGATTATCCATCACCACCGTAAGTGGTGGGCAGTATCATCTCAATTTATATATTAGAACACTGCGGCTTGCTTAGTGAGGATCAGAAAAGTGCTTTTAGTTCGGAACTAGTATTCAAACTTGTGTAGGTCCGGCGACGCAGACGATGTTCTCAACCGCTCCATTGTTTGCCTCCAGTCAGAACCTCTGCTGCTGCCTTAAAGCAAGGCCTCATTCTTGTCCCCTGTAACGACTGCAGTCCGTACCCAAGAGCCCCGTGTGGATCAGCCAGCTCCTACCTGTACATGTCTTCCTTGGGAAATGTGCACGGTGAACTTGGGGAACAGCGTAGTGTCCCTGAGGCTAAAGGTTTCAACCATCAGCAAGACCAGAACCCTGCTGGTTTCCATTTCTGATAATACTCAAAGTCAGATGACAGCAGGGCTGACCCTGTAACTGAGCATGTTTACGTATGTAGGGGCCACCAGGCAATTTTGTTTGTTGAAGTAGTAATGGGGCTTCAAGAGGCTCAGAAAGACTGACATACAGATAACGGAAGAGGAAAACTCCAGAATCCACATTGGGTAATTGGACCAGAAAGGAAGGTCTTCTCCATACCCGCCTGTCAAGGGCAGAGCTAGTGAATTGGGCCTTGTCCTTCATGTCCCAGGACCTCATCACCATCATGTCCCGCTCCTTGGGTTCCTGGCAGGACCTCCAACATTGACCAGGACAGGCGACATGATAGGTGCTATTGCCACTAGCCTGACTGGCTTGTGTGCCACTCTGATATCAGAGACTTTTTTCTCTGTCTTTGCTCCTACTCTTTTCCTTTGTCTCCTAAATAATATTACTATTGCTTGTCCTCAGGATGATATTTTCCAGTTATTATATATTTTAGAAAAACTCAAGGAAGTGTTTTCCAATGTGATGGAAGGAGCCAATGGGAAAGAAAGACCTGGCTTGATGAGTGTTTCTGCCTCCTTTGATCAGTAGGTCTTGATGCAGGATGTCCGGGGTGTCCTTCTTCGCCATCCTTTAAGCATAGTGTTTTATTTAGCATCTAAGATCAGTAGCAGTAACACGACCTCTAATGATTTGTACTTTATCTTCCAGGCCCCGTGTCCCTCTACCGGCTCTTACCTTGGGCAAGATACTCAGCTCTTCGTGCCTCAGTTTCCGATCTGTAAAATGGAGCAATAATAAGGCAGTTGAGCTGATTAACTGAAAATACACAAAACCACATAGAAGAGCACATAACGCATAGCAAGTGCTCAACACATTCAGTAGTAGTAAGGATTTTAAAGGCAGATTAGTCATAGTTGCTCACAAACAGTCTTAACATCATTTTCCTGATGAGGAGACTCTCTCACAGATTTTAAGTTACTGGCTCATGAAGAACCATTCAGCTAACGATGGATCGATCTGGGCGTATCTGAACCAGGGTTTCTTAACATCGTCACTGCTGACATTTTGGTCTGCATAATTCTTGGTTGCGGGGCCGTTCTGTGCATTGTAGGACATTTTGCAGTATCTTTGGTTTCAACCTGCTAGGTGCCAGTTACATAGCTCAAGCTGTGACAACCCAGAAATGTGCCCAGAAGTTCATTGCCAGATACCTCCGGGGATGAAGGTTACATGCCGAATTGCCTCTGGTTGAGAACCACTGATGGAAAGCGATAGTTCTCTGCCCTTTTCATTATGCCCAGTGTGAAGGAAAGTCCTCTTCTGTGTTTTCTTAAACAGATGAACGAAGCGATGAGGCCTTTCTTCAGTTCAGAAAAGAAACCTTTGCTTTCCAACATTCAAACTGTATTATTTCTTTAAATAATCAGCTTTGCTGCTATCATCGAAATCCTATTCAATTAAAATAAATAATGACAATAATGACACACAGCTAGGAAGCTGTCCTTGTGGTCAGTGATTAGAATTAATGTACCTTGTTCTTCAAAACTCTCCAGTTCCCAGTGTGGGAGCGAGGGCAGTCCCACGCAGGTGTCACTGGAGCCTGTCCCCCGCCGGCTACAGGGTCTCTGAGTGCTGCCAGCGCAGGGAGAGATGGGCTGGAGGAGCACGACAAGGGCTTTCTGTGCATGGAGCGTCAACAGCTTGCCTGAGGTTATTGACCCTCTTCTATAATTTAAGGAAAAGGATACCTTTTCCTTGTCTAGAAGGCAAAGTGTACATTTTGGTGTTCAAAAGCAGGACCTTTCCCAAGGACCACATGCCCTTCTCATTCTCCTATCAAGCTTTCTTAGTTGATCATGTCACCCCTTTCTTGTGCAGGTCGCCCAGGATGAAGGTCTAGGAGGACAGGTGGCAGGCTTTCCCACCCGTCCTTCTTTTGGACATCACAGGGCAGACACACCAGGGGTTTGCCCAGCAAGGGGCATCACCCGGTGTTGTTATTTGCTTCTACAAGGAAAATCATCAACTTATTTGGTGCTTTGGAACCAAGAGCGAGGACTGACTGATGACCACATTCTGACCTTTACATCTGGAGCATAAACATGTTTGTCCAGTTGCTTCCCCAGGCCTTCCTGGAAAGCGCTGACTCGCTGGTGTCTTACTCCTTCTAATATTATGCTGTTCCTGTTTTGGTAAATTACTATAGCCAGAAAGGATCTTCTTGTCTCTTGTGACTTCCACCTGGGATTTCCACCTGGAATGGGTAACAGTGGGTGACGCCAGGTTTGGGATTTCTCGACAGCCCGAAACCATCTGGTCATTTTCCCCTTCTCTTATTCCTCCAAGGACAATTTCCCCCTGGTACTTGGGAGGGGTCTTTTTTGTTTTCTTAAGAAATTTTGGATGGGATCATTATTCCTTAATTCCCTATCTTTCTTTTAACTTGCTATTTAAAAATAACTCCCCCTTGCTTATGTATATGTCTTTTAAATTTTTTTTTCATAAACCTCCACACTTTTCTTTTGTGTTGGCCTAGCCATAATTAGCAAAGTAGTGGGACAAATGTTCACACAAGTGTTAACACAGATGGGACACTGATGCCTAGAGTCCTTCCTCTGGACAATCTTGGGTTAAATGCCTGGGCTCCCTTTGTCCCCAGGACACAGACAGGAGGGTAATGACAACATGGAGGTGCAAGTGGCCCAACAAGATATGTTTAAGTGCCCTGCCCACTTTATAAATATATTTTACTAGAAAGTGTTTTAATACTTTAAATAGACGTTGCAAGTCAGCTTCCAGGATCCCAACAGGTCACCTTTTCCCAAATAACTGCGGCCTGCCCTCGAGGAACAGTATTGGGACACAGGAATGCAAGCCAAGCACCCTCTGTCATTTTGATACCTTTATTAATGTACCATGGTAAGGAATGAAATAATCTATTCATACATGTTTTAGCTAAGCCTGGAATATACGTTTTTAGGGCAAGAGGAGGGGAGGGACTGAGTGGAAAAAAAAGCAAAGCGCTAAAGGGAAAAAAAAGTCTGGATGGACTTTGCAACCATAAATGGTAAAACTAACCCCTTTCCACTGCCAGCTACGAGAGCAGCCGAGTAAGGTTTTGATTTACAGGAACAGCTCAGCAACGGCCTTGTAGAGAGCTTCATGCCTGCTATAAAAATGTGATTAGCTATAAAACAGAGAGATTTAACAAGAGAATTTAAACATAGGCAACAGACCTGCTCAAAAATAAACAAAAACAGAAATTGCTGCCTGAGTGTCTAACCCAACTCCATAAAGACCCGGGTTAAGAGAATTCTTTTTCAGGCTCGTGGTATAATTAATAACTTTTTTGCTTTTATAATCTAAAGAAAGAAAAAGGAAAGATGACCTTGAACTTGACAAATAACTTCAATCTGCTTTCATCTATGGCTTTTTAAATTTGAGGTCTGCACAGTCCGATAGCATGAATGTGAGTCGTCGCAAAGGACAGCCCCACACTTTGGACCCTCCGTGACACCCGGGCTGGGAGGAAATAGAAGTCAGTGGGAGCACCCAGGGCCTCAGGAGGGGAGAGTGTGTAAAGCTGGGGTCTCTAAGCCCCAGGGCCCTTCTCTTACTTTGCGGCAAGCCTGTGACTCAACCCTGTCTGGTGGGGAAGGTCTTTAGCCAGAGACTGAATCGGTTCCAAATGATAGTACTTTTGTATACAAAAGTCTTGACAGAAGGAGACTTGACTTTGGGTGGTGAGCACACGATACAATATACAGGTGATGTATTATAGAATTGTACACTTGAAACATGTATAATTTTACCAACCAATGTCACCCCAATAAATTTAATAAAATTGAAAACAAAACCAAAAACAAGAGTCCCTTCTAAGTAAGTCTGAAGAGGTCCATTGGTTGAATATGAATATGAGTATTTAGTTAAAATACTTGCACATGTAGGTCAAGTACTGGGGTGATTTCTCAGTAATTCATCACAATAGCTGTGATCTATGGATTCTTCACTGTGTGTCAGTCATTGTGAAAAGTACTGTATATAGACTGTCTCCACATCTCTCAAACAGCACTGCAGTAGGTTTTATTATCTCCATTTTACAGATGGGGGATTCACATCCGGATTATCATATAATATATAAAAGTTGGAGATAGGATCATCTTTGACCTGTCTGAATCCAGAAGACAACCTCCTAATCCCTATTCCCAAAAAAAGTGATAGCATTTGATTTTAGAATTTAATGAAGGGCCCAGGGTTGGAGAATCGAGTTCCATCATTTTTAGGTGCGGTTACTTCACTGTCCTGCCTAATACCAGGCCTGCTTCCTTTCTCTGCTTAAGCCTCATTGCAGAAACATTCAAGAGATTTGCCTCTTTGGATAAGAAGTGTACCTACTAAGTCCTCAGAACAAACATGAGGTTCTCTTTGCTTCTTTTTTTTGCCGCCCTGTCCTTTGTGCCTCTCTTGCTTATCTTTGTCCTCTTGAGTGCATTTGACTTAAGGCTCTTGCTGTCTGAGAGTGAATCACTGCGTTACTGGAATACATGTGGCATAGTGTGGTTAACTGCAATTTCAGATTGTTGTGTTATTCCAAAAAACAGTAGTACATTTTACTGCCCCAGAAATTAAGTAAATATTATTTAATATTTTTAAACATTAAATAATCCTTGTCATGCTTTAAAGTTGTAGTTGTCTTTCCATATGTCCGTTTTCTCCCCATTAAGTTATACATTGGGCTTGAAGGAGGGGGGGAAAGGGATTATTTTGAATTTGAAGAGTTTCCAGACATATCCTAGAATTTAAAGTAAATAAAACTGTGATATGACCTAGTTTTGTTCCGAATGACTCATAATTTCATAAACTGAACTTCTATATATATTCTCTTTGAGTACAATTATCCCGTGTGTGCCAACTCTAATATCAGAATCAGCCCATGCAACTATCTCCACTTTCCTTAGGGGAAGTGTACTTATAGTTAGGTTTTACCACTGGTGGAACTTTAAAGGGAACCTTCTATTAAATAAATGCTCAATCTACCTTATTAACATGGCTTTATAACTAGAGAAGATTTTTCTTTTCAAAGTGGCTTCAGTACTGGTTTCTGTCAGAATTAAGATCTGGATTACTTCCCACATGGGCACTGAGAATCTGTGAAACGCTTTCTTCTTTCTGGAGTCTAATCCTTCTCCCATAGTTATTTATGGGACAAATGCCCACTTCTCAGTTCAGGGTGCCATCTTTGGAAGCATTTTCTCTCATCTTGTGTGGCTTGAATGCCCCACCTAATCTTTTCCATACCAGCTGGTTGTGTTTACCACGTAAAGATTTGTTTAAGTAATTTTATACTCCAGTATAAAATTGTAGTAGATGATCAACAACTGTGTTGAGTGAATGAATGGATACACACACTTTTACAAAAAAACAAGACAGTTAAGAGAAGTTCACTGGTCTCTCAACACCAGGCAGACTATGGGAAGTTCTGCAAGCTGCAGGTACCATGTTGTCCAGGTGTATGTAAGTGCAAGATCATGTCTTCTTGAGAATGAGAATGATTTCCAGGGGAGTTGGGTATTTCTGTTGGGCCTTAAGGAATAGATCATCTCTAGTTAGGTGAGATTGATAGAGTGGAATTCCAGGGGCACGGTATAGAATGTCTAAAAGTACAATTCATATTTAAGAATAAAATGGCAGTGGGAGATAGAAACTCATATAGGAAGAGTGAGAAAATGATACATTTTGGTGACACATTTTAAATGGTCTTAAATGTCTGACCAAGGAGTTATATTTAATTTTGAAGGCAATTGGAGAGCAAATGGAGGTTTTTGAGCCAAAAAATGATAAGATTGAAAAAGTACTAAGAGATTAATGTGACCATAGTATGTGGTATATAAGTGAATGAGCAGAGAAATCTCCTAACAGCCTATTTTAACATTCTAGGTTTGAGGTAAGGAGATATAAATTGGGAGCAGGGGAGTGGGGACAGATGGTGGAAGTGGCAAAGACATTTTTCTTAAGTTAGCAGACCATCTATACTCACAAGGCTTAATTAAGCTATCAAAGGGATTCATTTGCTTCTCTCTCTTGTATATTTTAAAACTTCCCTGAAAGGCAAAATTGTGAATTTTTTTTCTTTTCTCCGTAGTGTGTTTAAATATGAACAAGGAAACCCAACTTTCAACTTTGAAACCTGTGTTGTTTTGGACTTTTCTAAAACCAATCACCATCCTCAGGCAAAGAACTAAAGAAATGCTATTTTACAAAATAAAATGCTTCGACCTTGGTATGAGGGTAAACTACAGTGGGTCCAGTTGCATGGGTTTGCATTATGCAGATCCACTTATATGCGGAATTTTTTTCATTAAATATAGTAGAGAATTTTTTTAGAGATTTGAAAAAACTTGCAGATGAACCTTATGATTTTCTTAATAATATTTTTTCTTGCTTAACTTTATTGTAAAAATGTCATACATAATACATACAACATACAAAAATGTGTTGATAGGTGGTTTAAATTACTGATAAGACTTCCCATCAACAGTAGGCTATTAGTAATTAAGTTTTGGGAGTCAAAAGTTATACATGAATTTTCGACAATGCAGGGTAGGGCATCACACCCCTAAACCTCATTTTGTCCAAAGGTTAACTATAGCAATATTCTCTTGAGATCTACCTACTTACTTATATTTTAGAGGGAAATTCGGTGATGATTCACAACCCTTATTATAAGTAACAGGAGAAGTCGCAATGTGGAAGGAAAATGTTTCCTTCTTCATTTTTAATGTGTCTTCCAGAAGTTGAGATGCAAGAAGTAATAAGCCCAGCAAAAAGCAATAGAGAGGAAACCGTTTTTAGAAAAATCACCAAGAACAAAACAAACAAAAACAAAAAATAAAGAAAAGATCACCTGTAATCTTTAAAAATAACAACTAGTGGTTGTAATATTTTAATAATTATAAACAGTTTTTATGAAAGCATAACTTTCAGAACACAGTAGAGTCAGTACGTATTCAACCCAGTAGCCATCACCTAAATCTAAGTTGTGTCTTTAACCTCCAGTACTAAGTTGCATACTAATTTTGCAAGTGCATCTAGGGAATATATTAACAAAAGTTTCATTAGTTTATCCAAGGAGTCACAATGCCTTAAAAGGTTAAGAAGCACAGAGCTAGAGTAGTGATTCTCAGGAACTAACCTTTTAATCTTTGCTTGACAGCAGTGAAATGGGCAAAATAAGGATGATGCTCTATGTTTTGTAAATATAGAACTCTTTATTTTTATTCCTAATTTAATTTTTAAAACTGATGATGAATTCAAGAATATATTGCTTTTCTCTTTCTCTTTTTGTGCTTCTCTTTTTCTGTAAAATCCAGAGTTCAAATGTGTTTCTTATACAATGACTTACAATTAACATTATTGAGTTCAGTCACTTAAGAAAGATTTTAGAGTGAAAGCGTAGAACAATTTTCCATAACCAAGGTTAAAATCAAAGCATTGCTTGAATAACACTCAATTAACTCTAAATCAAATTAATCTCAGGAAACCTGATTCTTTTAGACAGGGTTAGCAAACTAATTTTAATTATTGGGATAGCCTAGACTTTTAACTATGTAGGTTCTTGTACCCAGTCTGTAGGAGGCTTGGAGACACTTGGTCATAGATGGACCTTAGGAATATGCATTTGTTGGGTTAAGCTGATCCCAAACTGATTCTGAGGTAGGTGTCCTCAGAGGACTCTTTGATCATCCCTGGCTGAGAGGACCACTGTCGTGTTCCAAGGGAGAGAGAATAAACGTCCAGGACTGGGGGAGGTTTGGGAAGGATCCTCCGGTGCAAGGTTGACCCCGGTTGAAGGTCTCTTTTTACCATTCACTCCCTGAATCTTCTTCCTGGTGTGTAATTGGGGGGTATATTAGTTTCCCGGGACAACTAATATTAGGTTGGCCAATAAGCCCTTTTAGATTTTTCTGTAAAATAAAAGACACATTTTTCATCCTCACCAGTAACTTTATTGATTTGGGTATTTTGAATATGTCAGTTATCTCCCACATGGTGGAATGTTGATTGTTCTCAGTTAACATTCCTATTTGATCACCACCGACTTCAATTATCTGTCTGACCATGGAGCATCATCCAGCGAGAAATCTCCGGCGTGGAACTTCGCTAATGACTTTGACACATTCGTTCAGTCACAGCACCTTCTCCATGCACTGCACAGATTTTTTTTTTTTTGCATTTCAGTTGCATTTTTACCTTTCATCACATAATAAAGCAAAATGTGCCAAAAATGTTGTGTATTTTCTTCCATCTTCAATATTAAAATGACTATGCAAAAATTCACCAATTTTGATTTTTTTAAATGCATGCTGACATGACAGCTGTTACAATATAATCTAGCAAAATTGTTTTGAATGAAGTTCAAGACAACTAAGCACTACTAGATCCAGCATATGGAAAAAAACAAATGAACCTTTTGGCCAACCCAATACTACAGACTAGGTAGCTTTAAACAACAGAAATGTATTGTCTTGTAGTCCTGGAGACTAGAAGTCCGAAATTAAGGGGTCAGTAGGTTATTTCCCATCTAACACTGTTTAGAATGCTTGTTTGTCGCTTCTTGGCTCCTGGCGGTGGCCATGGGTCCTTGGCTTTCTTTGGCTTGTAGCTGCAATCATTCTGTTCCTGCCTCTGTTGTCCTGTGATGCGCTCCCTGTGCGTTTCCTTCTTTTTTCTGTGAGAACACAAGTCACACCAGATTAAGGGCCTGCTCTACTTCAGTGTGACCTCATCTCTACTAAACTAGTTACATCTGCCAATGATACAGTTACCAAATAAAGGGTCACATGCTGAGGTACTGGAGGTTAGGACCTCCATGTACTTCTTAGGAAAACAGTTTAATCCATAACAAAGAGCGAAAGATGTGGCTGGAATAGGTCGGGGTTCCCAAACCAGAGTCAGTAACTAGTTCTGTGTGACTGTTCAAAGGTCTCTTGAAGAGCAAACTAAAATTACAGATTTCTTTCACCTGGCCTGAAGATTCTGCCTTAGAAAGTATGAGAATGTGCTTAGAGTCTGTGTGATATGACCACTCTGCAGGAAATTTCCCCTCTGAGGAAGCCTGTTAGAAGGGTCTGCTTCAGCGATGCTTTACAGAACACACTGGGTAAATGATGCGTTGTAACTTTGTAAAGCTTACGTGACAACCACAGGTAGCTACGTGTAACCTCTTCACGATTCACGGCCACCATGCATTCGCCCCCTTTGGCAGGGGCGGGCAAGCAGTGTTCACAGATTATGCTTGTTTAGCTGTTCATCCCATGCTTTGAAGTAAAATTAAAGCCACTCCTAAGAATTATCTCTTCTTAAATTAAATACCTTTTCAATGTTTTTATTTTTCCACTATCTTAATTATCAAAGGGATGATGAAAATTGGTCATTCACTCTTATTATCACTATTTTTTTTTAACAGTGGCAAAGGCTCTTCTTGAAATGCAACCAAAATGTAAATATGAGTCTACCCAAGTCTCTAAGGACTTAAAGAGGTCAAACGTTTGATCAAAACGACATGCGTAAAAATCTTCCTTTCAAGATAGAGTACAGGTAAAATATAGACAGACCGAAGCCAAAAGTGCTCTTTGCTGTAGACGCACTCAATACCTGCATTGTCAACCCCTGGCTGTTTCAGAGTAATTGCAGGCTTACGTGTAGAACCACTTTTCTGATTTTGGAGACTAAGATAATTCACACTGCATGTCCTTAAGTATGAGATTAAGTGGAGTCTACCAGTGGTTGCTCAAATGAAGTGACCGTGCTGGAGGAAAGGAGCAGAGCTTCATGTGTTTTACGAGGTATAGTTTTGCACTTGGCCCTTTTCTCAGCAAGAGGAATCAACCTTTGTCTTAAGAGCGGTACCTCAGAATCACTGAATTGCATGTTGAATGAACTTTATAATTTTTATTATGTAGTTGGAGATTCAAATAACATATTTTGAAAAAGCAATCATTCATACTTGAATAACTTAGAGTCATAGTTTCCTTTCTGTATGTTTTAGTTATATTTGTGTGCTTTATTTTTTTCTGTAGAGCCATTGTTACTGATCTGAATATAGATGGTAAAATTTCCTCCAGTCTGTTTGCCTCCCTGACGTCGCAGATGAACTGAGATATAGACTTCTGACAATTCCTTCCGTAACTCTAGCACATAAAATAGTTTTCCTAAATTATTACTTCATAGAAAGTGTTTTTAGTATTAGTTAAATATTTAATCAGTTTCTATACAGTGTATGTAGATACAGATTTAAGAAGAGTGTGACAATGCAGATGAAGTCAGTGAACTTTTCTCAGGGTCAAGTTTGGAGATACAATTAGAGAAAAAACTTTTTCTATTCATAATATCTTTCTGGTTCATCTAGTCTCCAATGAGACTATAACCTTGATTTTCCAGATTCTTAGAGAAGTGTTACATATATCTTGTGACAGATCTGCTATTCTCTGTGTGTCTGGGTCAAAAGTTATCAAAGAGAAGCAGGAAAATCCCAGCTGAAATAACACTCCACGTAGTCCAAAGACTGTCGACAGCATTCCACATAAATATTCAGACCTTCGCTGGGAAGCAGTATCTTTAAGCAAAGAGTAGCATGTGCAGTTCGTTCTCCAGATTTCCCAGCTGCTCAGCATCGAGTCATTGGGTTTTCTCCCTCGGTCTTAGCGGTTTCTTTTTGGCCACAGCACATCTTCATTGTCAGGCTTCAGTTCTTTCATTGGGTACTGATTAATTAATTCTTAAATATTTTTCAGATATTTACTGCTTGCATGCACTAGGGTCAAACAAGTTAAGAGAAGCTCTCAGTTTCATTGAGGAGATAGTTCTATGAGGAAAAATTCCAATGTCAGAACATGATAAATGACCTGTGCAAAATGCAGTTAAAAAAAAAAAGATATAAGAAACTACATAAGAAATTCATGGGTAGGAAGATAATCCTTGTGAAATGGACAATCCCCTAGGTAAAGTGGATATTATTGATCTTTATACTATGTATTGGGCATGTGCTAACACAGATTAGAACATAGTTCTTGCCTTAAAAACATACAGGTTGACAGGAAGTCAGCTAAGTGAATGATCACAGCCTCGTAAAAGAGCTGCATTAAGAACTGAAGCCTGTTATGGGGCACGGAGGATGGAGCACTTGAGTAGTAAATAAAGTGAGGTTCTTTGGTTTGTAAAGACCCTCCACTCAAATAAGCTCAAATAAAAATGAGACTATTGGAAGGCATGAGAGATTCTCACAGAAACAAAACACAAAGGTGTCTGGTTTCAGAACTGACCATCGGGCAGCCGCTCTGTATTTATCTCAGTCTCTGAGACTCTCCATGCTTTCATTCTGCTTCCTATTACATACACTTTCTCCAATACTCAGTCATTAGTATATTACTGAACAACATACAGGGTCTGGCACAAATAACGCCCCATTTTTATTACAAAATCTTTTATTGCAAAATCATAAGCTTGTAATTCTGTAACATAACAATATCACACTCAAGTACACCATGTGACATTTCAGATGAAATGTTCAAATTAAAACTATAAATTATTACACCCATATTATTACCCTACCAACCACACTCAAGCAGGTCTTACTTCTACTGGACCCTGTATTTTTAAAAATAGGGCCCTTTTTTCTTTTTATAAAATGGCTTGCAGTCATCTTCCAGGTTGTATTTTATGGTTAACAAATTGGAAATTGTTGACACTTCCAATTGACTCTTCTTTGTAGGTAAAAGTATTTTTATTTGAGCAAATACTCCCTTGAGCTGCTTAGGCACCCACTGAGTTAAGAGCAAATTCTGCTAGATAGAGTTTATTCTTAATTTTAATTTTTGGTATTAAAATATGCAACTATTTGAGCCTGAATACTTTTACATTTTAATTACAGTATTAAAATTTTTAATTGAGTTTGCAGTAGTCATTCACAAAAATGTCAGATGTTTCACCTTCAACAGAATAGATTTCCAAAATTTTCTTTGATTCTAAGAATTGGATGAAGACAACCAAATTATTACTCGACAACTTTATTTTTCATTTAAAGAATCTGATGATATTGATATAAAATCTGCATCATTTCACTTTGTGTGAAGTTCTTCTGCTAATGGAGCCAACATACTGAAAGTTATTGCTTGAGTCCCTTTATTGCATTAAACAACTTGGAACTGAGAACAAGTAAAATTAGTTCAGTGAAGCATTGATTGACTGATTGAAATGTCATGGTTTATGGGCTGATATGTAAAGATACATTTTTACAGCCACATGCATTAAATTGGCAATTTAGGCACAACCTTCCTAAAATAATTTCTAACTTTTGGGAGCGGTTATTAATGCTTCTTCAACAGGTTCCGTGTCATGTGGATTTCATGAGGTCAGGAAATCTTTGGCTGAGTGGTGAAGACAGAGCAAAATGACAAATAGATGCTAATTTTAAAGGGTGTGACCACTTTGATTCAAAAGTGGAGTCTTGGGATTTTACTTTTTTTATTTTTATATTTTGTATATTGTATCAATTATGCTATTACAGTTGTCCCTTTTTTCCTCCTCTTTATCCCCCATGCCCTGCACCCCATCCAATCATCCCCTGCCTTAGTTCATGTTTATGGGTTGTACATATCAGTTCTTTGGCTTCTGAATTTCCTATACTATTCTGAACCTCCCCCTGTATATATTTTTTGTTTTGTTTGGATTTTGTTAACATTTTCCCGCCATCACTTTCCCCACCCCCACCCACCCCCACCTCCCACCCTCAGTCCTTCCCCCATTTGGCGTTGTTGATGGGTCCTTTATGCATGTTCCTTGATGACCTTTCTCCATCTTTTTCCCTGTTATCCACCCCCTCCTCCCCTCTGGTTACTGTCAGTTTGTTTTTCATTTCAGTGTTGCTGGTTATGTTTTTTTTGTTTGTTGGTTTTGTTGATTAGGTTCCACTTATAGGTGAGATCATATGGTATCTGTCTTTCACCACCTGGCTTACTTCGCTTAGCATAATGCTCTCCAGTTTCACCCATTCTGCCATGAAGGGTAGTAACTCTTCCTTTCTTTCTGCTGCATAGTATTCCATTGTGTAAATGTACCATAGTTTTTTGATCCACCCATTTACTATAGGGCACTTAGGTTGCTTCCAAATTTTGGCTATTATAAATTATGCAGCTATGAACTGGGGTGCATAGGTTCTTTTGAATTGGTGTTTTGGGATTCTTAGGGTATAATCCCAGCTGTGGAATTTCTGGGTCAAAAGGCAGATCCATTTTTACTTTTCTGAGGATATTCCAGACTGTCTTCCACAGTGGCTGTACCAGTCTGCATTCCCACCAACAGTGTACTAGAGTTCCGTTTTCTCCACATCCTCACCAGCACTTGTTGTTTGTTGTTTTGCTTATGATGACCATTCTGGCTGGTGTGAAGTGGTATCTCATTGTGGTTTTAATTTGCATCTCTCTGATGGCTAGCAATGCTGAGCATCCTTTCATGTGTCTCTGGGCCTGTGTATGTCCTCCTTGAAGAGGTGTCTGTTCAGGTCCTTTGTCCATATTTTAATTGGATTGTGTTTCTTCCTAGAGTGGAGTCGTGTGATTTCTTTATATATTTTGGAGATCAAACCCCTGTCTGAGGTATCATTGGCAAATATATTTTCCATACGGTTGGTTCTCTTTTCATTTTGCTAACATTTTCTTTAGCCCTGCAGAAGCTTCTTATTTGGATGAAATCCCATTTTTTAATCCTTTTCTTTATGTTCTTTGCTCTGGGGTACATATCGGTGAAAATATTGCTGCATGGAATATCTGAGATTTTTCTGCCTAGGCCCTCCTCTAGGACTTTTATGGTGTCGCGACTTATATTTAAGTCTTTTACCCATCTTGAGTTTATTTCTGTGTGTGGTTTAAGTTGGTGGTCGAATTTCACTTTTTTGCATGTAGCTGTCCAGATCTCCCAGCATCATTCTTTGAAGAGGCTATTTTTACTCCATTTTATGATTCTGCCCCCTTTGTCCAACATTAGTTGACCAGAGAGACTTATTTCTGGGCTCTCTATTCTGTTCCACTGATCTATGTGTCTCTTCCTATGCCAGTACCAGACTGTTTTGATTACAGTGGCCTTGTAACATTGTGTGATGGCAGGCATTGTGATCCCTCCTACTTTGTTCTTCTCTCTCAAAATTACTGCAGTTATTCAGGGTCATTTATGGTTCCATATAAATGTTTGGAATGTTTGTTCTATATCTGTGAAACATGTCATTGGTATTTTAATAAGGATTACATTGAATCTATAAATTGCTTTGGGCAGTATGGACATTTTGATGATGCTAATTCTTCCAATCCATGAACATGGTATATGCTTCCATTTATTTGTGTCTTCCTTAATTTCTTTCTTCAGTGTTGTATAGTTTTCTGAGTACAGGTCTTTTACCTCCTTGCTTAAGTTTATTCCTAGGTAGTTTATTTTTCTTGTGGATATAGTAAATGGGATTTTTTCCTGATTTCTGATTCTAATATTTCATTGTTGGTGTACAAAAATGCCTTTGATTTCTGAATATTGACTTTGTATCCTGCTTTTTGACAAATTCATTTATAAGGTTGAGTAGTTTTTTGGTGGAGTCTACAGGGTTTTCTATGTATACTATCATGTCTTCTGAAAACACTGACAGTTTTACTTCCTCCTTTCCAGTTTGGATGCCTTTTATTTCTTTTTCTTGTCTGATGGCTGTGGCCAGGACTTCCAATACTATGTTGAATAGAAGTGGTGAAAGCAGATATCCTTGTCTCATTCCCATTCTTAGTTGGAAAGCTTTTAGTCTTTGCCCGTTGAGTATGATGTTGGTGGTAGGTTTTTAATATATGGTCTTTATTATGTTGAGGTATGCCCCCTTTATTCCCACTTTGCTGAGTGTTTTTGTCATAAATGGGTGTTGTACCTTATCAGATGCTTTTTCCCCATCTATTGATATGATCATGTGATTTTTGTCTTTCCTTTTGTTTATGCGGTGTGTTACATTTATTGATTTTCGAATATTGTACCATCCTTGCATCCCTGTGGCGAATCCCACTTGATCATGGTGGATGATCTTTTAAAGGTATTGCTGGATGTGGTGTGCCACTCTTTTGTTGAGGATTTTAACATCTATGTTCATCGGTGATATCGGCCTGCAATTTTCCTTCTTTTTTGTGTCTTTGTCTGGTTTTGGGATTAGGATGATGCTGGCCTCATAAAAAGAATTTGGGAGTCTTCCCTCTTCTTGGATTTTTTGGAATAGTCCGAGAAGGTCAGGGGTTAGTTCTTCTTTAAATGTTTTGTAAAATTCTCCTATGAAACTGTCTGGTCCAGGACTTTGTGTGCCTGGAGCGTTTTGATTGCTGCTGCAATTTCACCAGCTGTTATCGGCCTGTTCATGCTTTGTGCTTCTTCATTTACTTTTGGAAAATTATATTTTTCTAGAAATTTGTCCATTTCACCCAGGTTTTCAAATTTCTTTGCATATAGTTGTTCATAGTAATTCCTACAATCCTTTGTATTTCTGTGGTGTCAGTTGTAATTTCTCCTCTTTCATTTCTGATTTTATTTATTTGACTCCCTTTTTTCTTGATGAGTCTGCTTAAAGCCTTGTTGACTTTGTTTATCTTTTTGAAGACCAAGCTCCTGCATTTATTGATCCTTTGAATTGTTCTTTTTGTCTCTATGTCATTCAGTTCTGCCCTTATCTTGATTATTTCCTTCCTTCTGCTAGCTCTGGGCTTTGTTTGTTGTTGTTTCTCCAGTCCTTGTAGATGTAATGTTAGGCTGTTTATTTGAAATGTTTCTGTCTTTTTTAGGTAGGCCTGTATTGCTATGAAGTTCCCTCTCAGGACTGCCTTCGCTGTGTCCCATAGGTTTTGGACTGCTCTGTGTTCATTTACATTTGTTTCCAGAAACTTTTTGATTTCATCTTTGATCTCATTATTGACCTATTCATTGTTTAATAGCATGCTGTTCAGTATTCATGAGTTTGAATGTTTTTGAGTTTTTCCCTTGAGACTGGTTTCTAGTTTTAAGCCCTTGTGGTCTGAGAAAATGCTTGATATGATCTCAATTTTCTCAAATTTGTTGAGGCTTGCCTTGTGTTCTATCATGTGGTGTATCTTTGAAAATGTTCCATGTATGTTTGAAAAGAATGTATTTTGCTTCTTTGAGATAAAAGGTTCTATATATATCAATTAAGTCCATTTGATCTAATGCATCGTTCAGTTCCACAATATCCTTGTTGATATTTTGTTTGGAAAACCTATCCATTGTTGACAGTGGGGTGTTAAAATCCCCTACTATGAGTGTTTTGTTGTCTATATCTTTCTGAAGTCCTCCAGGATTTTTCTTTTCTATTTGGGTGCTCCTATGTTGGATGCATATAGGCTTATAATGTTTAGGTCTTCTTGATGGATTCTTCCTTTGAGTATGATGAAGTGTCTTTCTGTGTCTCTCTTTATGGTCTTTGTTTTGAAGTCCATTTTGTCTGATGTAAGTATTGCTACCCTGGCTTTTTTTTCCTGTCCATTTGCTTGGACTATTTTTTTCCCTTTATTTCCCTTTATTTTCAGTCTGTGTAGCTCTTTTGTTCTGAGGTGGGTCTGTTGTAGGCAGCATATGTGCGGGTCATGTTTTCTTTTCAATTCAGCTACTCTGTGTCTTTTAATTGGATTATTTAATCCATTTACATTTAAAGTTATTATTGATAGGTACTTATTCATTTTTTCCCTTTGTACCTGTGTTCCTTTCTCTCACTCTTTTTCTTCATCTTCTTAAAGCAGTCACTTTAGCATGTCTTGCAATGCTGGTTTGGTAGAGGTGTATTCTTTTTTCTTCTTTTGTCTGGGAAACTCCTTATTTCGCCTTCCATTTTAAGTGAGAGCCTTGCTTGGTAGAGTAGTCTTGGTTGCAGGGCTTTCCTTTTCATTACTTGGAATATTTCTTGGCATTCCCTTCTGGCTTGTAGTGTTTCTGTGGAGAAGTCAGCTGCTAGCCTTATCGGGGCTCCCTTGTATGTTACTACCTATTTCTCCCTTGCTTCCTTTAAGATTCTCTCATTGTCTTTGATATCTTCCACTGTAATCATGATGTGTCTCAGAGTGGCCCTCTTTGGGTTCCTCTTGATTGGGACTCTCTGTGCTTCCTGGGACCCACTTGTGTGACTTTTTCTCTCCTCAAATTAGGGAAGTTTTCCATCACTACTTTTTCAAACAGGTTTTCTACCCCTTGCTCCTCTTCTTCTCCTTCTGGTATTCCTATTATATATATATTATTATGTTTCATATTAACTTGCATTTCCTTTAACCCACCTTGGCTATTTTTTAGTCTTTTTTCATTTTCTTGCTCTTTCTGGGAGTTTTTTTTCTACCATGTCCTGCAGCTTGCTGATACAATCTTCTGCTTCATCTAGCCTGCTTTTGATTCCTTCTGCTGTGTTCTTCAGTTCAGAAATTGTATTCTTCATTTCATCTTTGTTCTTGTTGATAGTTTCTGTGTCCTTTTTCATGCTGATATAGTTTGCAGTAAGTTTCTCATAGTTTCCCTCTACCTTTTGGTAATTCTCATCGAGCTCACTGAGTTCATTGAGCTTCCTTATAACCATTGTTTTTAATTCAATATCTAATAGTTTACTTGCCTCTATTTCATTTAGTAGTCTTTCTGAGGGCTCTTCCTTTCCTTTCGATTCGGGGTTGTTTCTTTGTCTTCCCATTATTTGGCTGCCAGAGCAAAACCACAAAGCCCAGGAAACAAACCTACGTCCACAAAAATAACTCCCCCCTGCAATCCCACTATCAATAGCAAATGAACCAGTATTAATAAGGCTGTAAAGAGATTAAGACTATTGTAAGACATGACAGACATAAACCGTAGTTTAAAATCTAGTGACTTAATGTACACAAACTTGATGGACAAGAAATGAATGTTAAAGAGCTATGTAGTAGGAAAATACACAAATCATGGAAGAGACCACAGTGGATTTTGTCTCGGTAGCTGGTAGTATTTACTGCTATTTTTTCTTTCTGGATCTGCCTCTGGTGATGTCAGATGTTGACCGCATCAGACCTTAGGCAGCCTGTTCAACACTGTAGATTACAGGGATCCACTGTCTGTGGCTGTCTCCTTCAGTTATTAATCTAGTCACTCTGCACTCAGCAGGCAGGCTTAAGCACCACAGGACCAGGGCAGTGTCCCTCCTGGGGGCAGGGCTATTGTCTCCTCTCAGGCTGCTGAGCTCAGGAGAGCAGTTTGCCTGAGCAAGATGGCTGCTGCCACATAGGAGATGACTCAGCACCAGGATCCCAGCGGCTACTTTCTCAGTTCTCTCCCCAAAGCCTCCATCCCCAGTCTTTCCTCAGGCATCTCTAGCCCACTCTGCCTCTGCTTTTTCTGGAGCCCAGGATAAGTGGCTGCAGATGAAAATTTATGCTCTGGCCCTTTAAACAGCTCTTTCAGCCTCCAGCCACCCGTCTCTGGCAGAGATCAACCCTGCTGCTTTTCGCAGCTGGCTGTTACCTGTGAACTTTTTGGCCTCTGGTGCTATAGGCTGGGGACCCCCCCTTATGGTTTAGCCCCGTTTTTCTCAGGGGGATCCAGCTGGTTGCTTAAATATCCCTTTGGCGATGTGGCCTGAGGGTGCCCAGCCAGCCTTGTCATGTCTCCGCCACACTACTTACCAGTCAGGTGGTACTGGAACGATTCTTCTGTCTGTCTGAGGTTATGAGGCTTCTCTCTCGCTGTTTTTCAGTTGTCTGTTCAGGTTGATTTCTCATATTTGCAATTCCAGATTGGTCCTGGGAGGAAGTCAGTGTAACTTCCATTCACTCCTCCACCGTCTTGCTGAGAGCTGGGATTTTATTTTTAATAATATAAGTTTAATGTCAATTTCAGTCTCCTAAGTAAAAATGACCTCAATGTAACTTTAAAAATGCATAGCATGAATGAAATAGCAACATGTAGTAACAAACACAAGTGTGTTTTCCCCCAGAACACAAAGATACGGCCAACCTATATTGTGTAGAACAGATAAACAAGATCCTACTCAGACAGTGGCAGGTCCTTCTGCCCTGAGTAGTAGGCTGGCATTGCCCTAAGACTCTCTGGCTTCTTCCTATTCGTTCTCTCGCAGTGGCCTAGATTTCTGCTCCTTCTACTTCTGTTGGTTCAGGGTGGAATTGCAGAATGGAAGGAGAGCCCTATGGATCACTGTGGAGGAGGCAGATGAGAAAGACAGCAGCCCTTTCTGGAAGAGGCAAGAGGTCTTTTTTCAAGTCATCAAATTTAAATCTTGCTTGTGCTGCTCATTAACATGCTGACATAGTGAAATTTCTTAGTCCCTCAGTTCTCTCACCTGTAAAATGAGGAATTGGCACAATGACATCTCTCAACTTTGATATTCAAAGACTCTGGGTTCTTGCCTGGTAGAGGTAAGAAGTAATTTTTTCCTTCCTTTCTTTCTTTTTGTGTTGATTATTTAAAGTACAGTCTGTTGCCCTGGCTGGTGTGGCTCAGTGGACTGAGTGCCAGCCTGGTGAGCAAAGGGTCGCTGGTTTGATTCCCAGTCAGGACACATGCCTGGGTTGCGGGCCAGGGCCCCAGTAGGGGGCGCACAAGAGGCAACCACATGTTGATGTGTGTGTCTCTCTCTTTCTCCCTCTCTTCCCCTCTCTCTAAAAATAAATAAAGTCTTTTAAAAAATAAAGTACAGTCTATTTATTTTGACCTTTGAGTATAAGGCAATTTTGAAGGTAAAAAAGTGTTCTTCTGAGATTATTGAGGTGCAACCTTGGCATTCAACATAGAAATTCTGAAAGATGATTCCAGAAAAGAACTATGACATAGAATTCCATGTGGTGATTCCAATTCCACAATTAGTTTCAAATCCTGTGAAAGTTCCTTGTTTGCTCTCAGTAGTGTCCAAGTTAAGATATACAGCATTTTTGCTGTTTTATCCCTTAGTTGGAGTTGAATTCTGCTGGAGACTCGGTGGTATGTTTTTATTTATTTTTTAAATCCCAAATTCTTTGTCATTTGAAAGTGCAACATATTAAACTACTTAAAATACTTCGTGAATGAACTCACATGTCTGAAATGTGGTGTAAGTTACTAGAGCACTTGAAGGGCAGGGCTCGGGTTTAGTCAGTCTCCTTTGTCTTACCTAATTTCTCAACCCCAGGCATTCTTTTTCTGTCTCTCTTGAATCCAATAATTATCTTAGGCACAAAGCAGATTTCTATTCATAGGCAGTTCATTCAGATTGGTAGGGTGGATTGGATTAAAAAAATACTTGGACAATTTTTATCTGGTTTAAGTGAGTTAAAAGAATTATAATACTCAGAGCTTCAAAGCTGACCCATCCTTCAATTTTTCATTCTCACAATTCTCTATGATCTGAAGGAGTGTTGCACTGGATTTTCAAAAACACATAATATGTTGTGTTTTTGATATCAAGCTCCTAGATACAGATTGACGACCTCAATGTTACAGGCTGAGTACTGTACTGTACACATTTAAGCTCATGTCTACGAGAGCATGAGCTCACGAGGACAGGAATTTTGTTTATGATCATATTCTTTTTGCCTTCAACAGTGCTTAGCACCTAAGGATGCTAAAAAGATTAACTTAATGGGAGCAAGGGTAAACCATGTTCCCCCAAAGTGGGCCCTTAACCTACATGTTAATTTACACAGCAAAAGAAAGGTTGCAGATATGATTAAGTTAAATGACCTTGAGATGTGGAGATTATTCTGGATTACCTGGCCGGATTCAATGTGATGAATAACAAGGGACCTCATAAGACAGAAACAAGAGAGCCAGACTGTGGTAGGGAGATGCACTGACAAAAGAGTAGAGAGGGGAAAAGAGGCCTCATGGTGACAGAAGCAAACAGAGAGATTAAAGTCCTGACTTTGAAGATAGAGGGTGGGACCCCAAGCTAAAGACTGTAGGTGGCCTTAGATAAAGCAAGGAAATTAGCCCTCCCCTGGAGTCCCCAGAAGGAATACTGAGCTGCTCATACTTTGATTGTAGGACTTCTGACTTCCAGAACTGTAAGATAATAAATTTGTGTTGTTTCAAGTTACTTAATTGGTGATAATTTACCACAGTGGTAACAGGAAGCTGGCACACATATTATAAGGAAGAGAAATTAAGGCTCCGACAATTAAAAACAGAAGCCAGGAGTTCACAATCTTTTCTGTAAAGGACAAGATAGTAAATGTTTTAGGCTTTGTGGGTCATATGGTTTCTGTCACAATTACTCAACTCTGCCATGAAAGCAACCAGAGAGAATACGAAATGAATGTGTGTGGCTATGTTCCAGTAAAACTTTATTTACAAAAATAAGCAATAGACTGGATTTGACCCATAGACTGTAGCTTGCTGATAAATGGTATAAACC
The DNA here is from genome assembly GCA_004026545.1 of Mormoops blainvillei. Taxonomy (NCBI): domain Eukaryota; kingdom Metazoa; phylum Chordata; class Mammalia; order Chiroptera; family Mormoopidae; genus Mormoops; species Mormoops blainvillei. The sequence goes on along the minus strand of PVJD01001256.1, from coordinate 144,938 downwards.
CATGTCTCACAATTATTTATTGTCTTTATTTAAATTTCATCTGATTTTTATTTGTGTGTGTTTCATGACCCATTCACCAGTGGTCCGTCGTTGGCTCTCCAACCAGAAACATTAAGACATTTAACTGTAAAGATCAAGCTCATTATTAACATTCTACAGTTATCTTTAACTTCTCAGTGTTTTTACATGTAAAAGGTGTTTTCTAGAGGTGTAAATAGTAGTACTAAATTGCTCAAGTGAGAAGACTGTACTTTATTTTCAGGAAGCCTCCAGCATTTCTAATGCTAAGTATATGCACAGCTCATAAAAATGTATTTCATCAAGCCCTGTCCTTGGAGGATTTAAACTAAATTGTAAAACCACGTTTTTGTGTACAGCTTTCAGGATTGCTAGCGCTGTTTTGTTTATAATTTCTCCCTGGAACATCTCTCTTGAGGCAAATGTTCTCTCAGCAGAGAAGGTACTGTACAGACAGTGTGCTTTTTAGCCAAAGAAATTGCTGCACGTGGGGATTCTTATTAGGCCCATGTTGTACTAGAGTCTCTTTGCTTTGTGAACCTGACCCCAAACATCTGTGTAGATGTCACAAGTCAAAACAGCCTGTTTATACCTGGCCTGCCAAATACATTTCTGTCCTCATCATGTTTAAATCAGGATTATGTGACATCGCCCCCTTCCCACGCCTGTGGGCTCACTTCTCCCTTCCTCCTTGCCCATCATTCTTGCCTCCAACCATAACTGCTCAGAGCCAATCCTGCCCTCTCTGCGGTCAGGCCTGCATCATCATTACTTCTTCCGCCATTTCTCCTAACACCCTTTTGGGCTATGTGCAGATTAGTTCATTACTGTTGCATGGAACTTCGCTGGTTAAATGGTTCTTGCATGCTTCCTACTAAAATGTAGGTGCCCATATTCAGAAGCTAGCTTGTAATTTGCTTATAATTTATAATACTTAAGTATAATATTCAATAAATATTTTCTAACTTATTCATTGCTAGATTTTACTACTTATTTGAACTCATCTCTGGATTGTTTAAAAGACTTTATCTTTCAGAGTACTTTTAGGATTGCAGAAAAATTGAGAGGAAGGTAGAGAGCTTTCCCATTTGCCTTCTACTCCCACACACTGTGTTGAAGAGCCTCCACATCATCAGCACGCTCACCAGAATAGTACAGTTTCTACCAAAGGATATTTTCAACATACATTGATATGTCATAAGTACCCAAAATTGATAGTCTACCTAAGGATTTATTCTTGATGTTGTACTTTCTATAGGTTAGAACAAATGTGTAATGACATATGCCCATCATTATAAGAACATAAGAGTATTTTCACTGCACTGAAAATTCTCTGTGCTCTGCCTGTTCATTTCCCTTCCTCACCCCCCCCCCCCCACACACACACTCCTGGCAGCCACTGATCTTTTTATCGTCTCCAGTTTTGTCTTTTCTAGAATGTCACACAATTGGGATCATATAGCATGTAACCTTTTCAGATTGGCTTCTTTTACTTATTAATATGCATGTAAGGTTCCTCTATGTCTTTTCATGGCTTGATAGCTCATTTTGTTTTAATGCTTAATAATATTCCATTGCCTGGATTTACCGCAATTTATTTATTCACTTACCTACTGAAGGTTGTCTTGGCTGTATCCAGCTGTTACAAATGTCCATGGTTTTTTCATGGACATAAGTTTTCACCTCCTTTGGAGAAATACCAAGGAGCATGACTGCTGGATCATATGGTAAAGAGTATGTTCAGTTTGGTAAGAAGTTGCCAAACTATTTTCCAAAGTGACTATCCCATTTTGCATTCCCACCAGGAACATATTAGAGTGCATGTTATTTCACATGTGTCAGCATTTGGTGTTGTAAGTTAACTCGATTTTTGCCAGTCTAATAAGACATAGTGCTATTTAATTGTTGTAATTTGCATTTCCCTGATGACATGATGTGGAGCATCTTTTCATAAGTTTTATGAATTTGCCTATATTCTTTGGTGAGGTGTCTGTTTTTTAAATTGGGCAATTTGTTTTCTTACAGCATTTTAAGAGTTCTCTGTATATTTTGGATAGCAGTCTTTTGTCAGATGTGCCTTTGCAAATATTTACTCCAAATATTTCATTTGTCTTCTTGTTCTCTTTATGTTGTCTTTCTCAGAGCAGAAGTTTGTCATTTTAAAAAGTCCAGCTTATCAGGTTTTTTTCATGGATCGTGCCTTTGGTGTTGTATTTGAAAAGTTATTGCCACATCCAATGTCATCTAGTTTTTCTTTTATGTTATCTCCTAGGAGTTTTATAGTTTTGTTATTTCATTTAGGTTTATGGTACATTTTGCATTAAGTTTTGTAAAGAGTTTAAGGTCTGAGTCTAGGTTAATATTTAAATGTCCAGTTGTTCTGGCACCATTTGTTGAAGAGACTGTTTTTGTTCTGTTGTATTGCCTTTATTTCTTTGTTAAAGATCAGTTGACTGTATTTATGGGTGTCTGTTTCTGGGATCTCTATATTGATCTATTGATCTATTTGTCTACATTTTCACTAGTACCACATTGTCTTGATTACAGTAGCCTTATGTTAAGTGTGGAAGTGAGGTCCCGTCATTGTTACTGATTCATTCCTTTTCAATATTGTATTGGCTGTTCTGAATTCTTTGCCTTTTTCATATAAACTTTAAAATCAGTTTGTTGATATCATAAAATAATGCTGGCTCTTTCACTGGGATTGCATTGAATCTACAGATCAAATTGGGAAGAAATGACATGTTGGAGTCTTTCTGTCTGCGAATCGGGAATATGTATTTATTTAGTTCTTACTTGAATTGACTCATCAGAATTTTGCAGTTTTCCTCACACAGATATTGTATGTATTTTGGGACTTATACATAAGTATTTCACATTGGGGAGGTGATAATGTAAATGGCATTCCATTTTTAATTTCAAGTTCCATTTGTATATTATTGGTATATAGGAAAGCAATTGACCTTTGTAAATTAATCTTGCATTCTGCAACCTTGCCGTAATCACTTATTAATTTTGGGAGTTTTTTGTTGATTTTCTTTGGAGTTTCTACCTAGGCAATTGTGTCATCCCCAAACAAAGACAGTTTTAAATTTTCTTGCCAAATCTCTGTACATCTTTTCTTTTCTTTTCTTTTTTTCGTGCCTAATTGCATTAGCAAGGACTTCCTCTGTGATGCTGAAAAGGAGCGGTGAGAAGGGACATCCTTGCTTTTTACCTGGTCTGAATGGGGAAGCTTTGGATTTCTCATCATTATAAATGATGTTAGCTGTAGGGCTTTTATAGATAGTCTGTATCAAGTTGAGAAAGTTCCCCTCTATTCCTAATTTATTAAGGGTTTTTATCATGATCGTGTGTGTGATTTTGTCAAATCCTTATATTATAGTTCTTTTTTCTTCTTTTTTAATCTGTTGATGCGATGGATTACATTAGTTGACTTTCAAATGTTGAACTAGCCTTGCCTACCTGGGATAAATCCCACTAGACCATGGTATATACTTCTTTTTATATAGTTTTGGATTTGATTTGCTAATATTAGGTTAAAGATTTTGCTATCTATGTTCATGAGGTAAACATTGGCCTGCAGTTTATTTCCTTATAGTGTTTTTGTCTAGTTTGGGGTATTGCTGGTCACATAGATGAGTTAGAAAGTGTTCTCTGCTTCTGTCCTCTGAAAGAGATTGTGGAATTGTTATAATTCCTTTTTATTTTTTAACTCACCAGTGAACCCAAATGAACCTAGTGCTTTCTATTTTGGAAGGTCATCAGTTATTGAATCAATTTTTAAATTGATACAGACCTCTTCAGATCATCTATTTCTTCTTTATGTGAGTTTTGGCGGAATTTATCTTTCAAGAAATTGGTCCATTTTATCTCGGTTATCAGATTTGCGGGCATAGAAGTTGTTTATAGTATTATTTTATTATGCTTTTAATTTCCATGAGATATATAGTGGTATTCCCTCTCTCATGTCTAATATTATTTATTTGTGTCCTCTCTCTTTTATTCTTAGCTTTGCTGAGGGCTTATCAATTTTGTTTATATTTTTGAAGAACCAGCTTTCATTTTCATTGATTTCCTCCACTGATTTTTCTGTTTTCAATTTCATTGGTTTCTGCTCTAATTCTTTTTTTTTATTGTGCTTACTTTGGATTTAATGTGTTCTCTTTCTAGTTTCTCAAGGTAGAAACTTAAGTTATTGATTTTAGATCTTTCTTCTCTAATCTATGCATTCAATACTATCATTTTTCTCTCTAAGCACTACTTTTGTTTAATCCCACAGACTTTGATTAAGTTGTGTTTTTAAGAGGGGGAAGGGTCATCAAGGAACATGTGTAAAGGACCTATTGACAAAGCCGAATTGGGGAAGGATTTAGGGTGCGAGGTGGGTGGGGCTGAGGAAAGTTGTGGGGGGGGAGATGTTGACAAAACAAAACAAAAAAATAGACAGGGGAAGGTTAAGAGTAGTATAGGAAACTGAGAAGCCAAAGAACTGATCTGTGCAACCCATAGACATGAACTAAGAGGGGAGATGATGTGATGGGGCGCAGGGCAGAGGAGATAAGGGGGAGAAAAAAATGGGACAACTGTAATAGCATAATCGATAAAATATACCAAAAAAATAGATAAGTTGTGTTTTTATTTTCATTTAGTTCAAAATGTTTTTAAATTTCTCTTGAGATTTATTCTTTGGCCCATGTGTTAGTTAAAAGTATGCTGTTTAATCTCATGTATTTGGGGATTTTCCAGTTATATTTCTGTTACGGATTTGTTGTTTAGTTCCATTGTGGTCCAAGGGCAGCCATTGTGTGATTTCTATACTTTTACATTGCTTAGGGTGTATTTTATGTCCTAGAATATGGTCTACCTTGGTGGATGTTCCATGCGAGCTTGAGAAAATGTATATTCTGCTGTTGTTGGATGAAGTAGCATATAGAGGTCAATTATATCTAATTGATTGATGATGTTATTAAATTCAACTATGTTCTTACTGATTTTCCCATTTCTGAGAAAGGGATTTTCTTTGGATTTTAAATATAAGTATATGACATTATATTGAAAAATATGCTAGTGGTTTATAATGGAATTCTTATTTTTATTGTACCTTTTAAGTTACAGCATGTTCACCCCCTAAATATTTTAGAGAAAACAATCTACTCTTATTTCCATATTTGCTTAGTGGCTGTCATTTATGTTAAAAATTACATTTGATGATAGCATTTCATGTCTTGGAAGCACAGAATAATTAAGATGTAGTCCTGAATATTTTCAACTTTGGCATGACTTCACCTAAACTATTCCAGATGATTAAGGATTTTTATTATCTTCAAAGAATGACAGAGAAAGCAACTCCACAGTCTCCTGACATGGATTGATTCTAGTCTAAATAACCTGCCATAAAGATCCTACACATTTGCTGGCCTCGATAAATTTACCGCTCAGTATGGAGAACTGAGCTTGGCAGTGTATTTCTGTTTTCTCTCCAGTAATCAGAAACTCCTGCTCCTCACATTCTGATATCCCATAGGTATGATGGCCATGTTGTTGGTCTGGTTTGACAGTGTGTACTCCCAGCCACCCCGCAGATACAAAAAGTGGAATTCCACTGAGACTTCGTCACAGACTGTCCTGAGGATGTTCGTTTGAGTAAGTGCCAAGCACCTAAACCATGACCGTTTTGAATTCATGGTGTACCCACTCCACCGACAAGGTCACCATGATTTATCAGTGAACTAGACCTTCCGATGCCCAGAGAGACCTCAGGTCAGTGATCAGGACGTGTGAATAATAAGAGAGTACCCTAAAAGTGCTTGCTTGCTCGCCCTCTTGCATATTGTGCTATTGGGATGAGTGAGAAATGGTACATAAAAAATTGAGGTCGAATAATTAGATAAAAATAGATTTGAGACCTTGCTCCATAATGTTACCTCTGATGTGTACTGGCCAAAGATGTGTAACCTGAATTTAAATGTGAGAAAACAGATAGATTCAAAATGAGAAGCATTATGCAAAATAATTGCTTGGGCTCTTAACAAATGCCAATGCCATAGAAGTCAGGAGAATCTGGGGAAATGTTCTAGAATATAGGATCCTTGATCAGATTCTGGATTCAAAAATAAATGAAATAATAAAATAAAATATCCCAGCTTTACAGGACATTATTGAGTCAATGGAGAAAATTTAAATGTGGAGTGTATATTAATAAAAGTATCCAGTCATTAAAAGTTCCCACGTGTGACCGTTGTATTGATGTGAGGTGGGATAATGTTCTTCATAGCAGGTACACGCTCAAGTACTTTAGGGACTCAGAGTCACATGACCTGCAACTAACTCTCAAGTAATTCAGAGTAAGAGATTATGTACATGTGTGTATACCTATACATACATATATTATATATATACATATATGTAAATTCTGTCTCATTTATATTTACACATACATTTATATATTATATATAATGTATACATTTATATATAAATGTATGTGTGAATGTAAATGAGAGAGAGAATGCAGTGAATGTTGACAATTGATAAATCTTGGTATATAGGTGCTTTTTGTACCATACTTCCAATTTTTACATAAGATTGACATTTTTCAAAATAATAATTTGGGAATAAAAAGACAACAAATCCCCAAAGGCCTTTCCCTTCAGTTTTTGTTAGGGTTCAAATAAACTAATGTGGAAAATCTTCAAGCTACTAAAATAAATAATCTGTTCTAATCTTTTATAATATTTGGATATTTTAGTACTTATAGACAAGGGCAGCTGAAGACTAGCTAAATAAATAAGTCTTCATATATATTTGACCCTTTAAGGGATGCCTGTTAAATAAGCAAACAAATAAAATAACACAGCCAAGCATCGTGATAATCACAAGCATTTGATTTGGAAATGTTCCCCAGTTGGGGAATTATTGCTTTCAGCTGTAATAATAATGGGCTTTTCTGCTACAGGAAAAATACACGGTGATGTTTAAAATAAATATCATCAGTACAATTTTACCATGTTGAGAAAACATAAATGACCTTTATTTTTTTCCTTTAAACAATAAGAACAACCAAAGGATTCATGAATATGTATTGGAGAGACAGAATTTCACTTGAGTAAGAGGTGATTATAAAGCTGGTTACAAAAGGGCTTCACCATCATTTTAAACCGCGCCAAAGCCCTTTACATTCATGGCCTTCAACCAAGGATAAGCCCAGAATTTTATCTAAGCATGTTGGCTACACTTTTCCACTAAAATCTTGATTTTGCATGTTGAACACAACTCAGGATGGAATCATAAGCTCAGGGGATGTCATTACCTACTTCCTAGGAATTGCCTCAAACCAGGTTGTACTGAGCGATGCAGTTACCTTTATAAATCTCCCAAGACAGGGTTTAAAAGGACCCACACATTTCTCCAGGGAATACCAAAAGGTTTGAAGACATCTTTTGGGTAGGATTTTACACCTTATTTTTTTTTCTTATGAAGAAATAGTAACAAGTTCAGGCTTTATTCCTGAAAACTCTCTCAATCTGACATGATAAATCCTTTAGCAAGAAGATGAGATCATTATTCCGTTGTCACTCTAAATTCTGTTCCTACTTTTTCGTTTTTCTTTAACTAACAAAATCAAGTTATAGTAAATATCATTATTTGAGTAGCTGTAATGTTTCTGACATTGTGCTAGGTAAACTGCCTATAATTATCTGATACGAACACTACAAGAGCCCTGTAGGACAGGAACTGTTATCTTAATTTACAGAGAAGGAAAATTTTACAGCTAAGTTAGTAGGTAGGAGTTGGTCTGATAATGAAGTCTTTCTGTTACCACTACAATAGCCTGTTTCCTGAAACTAAGAACACTTATTTTATTTTATTCCATCATTCATTTAAAACTTGTGGCCACTTAGAAACACACACAATCAAATAGATTAAAACAAATTCTTTTAAGGTGGCTATTACATTACTTCTTTCTACCAGCTGGTCAGTTAGGTCTTTTGTAAGTGTGTTTACCTTTCTCCAGTCTCAATAAGGATGGAAGTCTATTTGTCAATTAAACTCTGTGCTGCTGACCAAAGGAAATATTAGACACTCTACAGGAATGATTATTGTCAAGGTAACTTGCCTTGATTTTGGTCCAAGGTCATGGGGGAATTCAGTTGACGTTGCAAGAATCCATTTTGGCAGGGAGAGAACAGCAGTGGAAGATACTGAAGTAATAAGGCTTATCAACAGATGTCCATTCACGACTCAGAAACACTTGGCAGGTGAAAAGTGGAGTGCACATTCAGCGTCAGTAGCTACTGCCTCTTGTTTACCCAACACACACGCCAGTTCTGTGCCACGCACTGGGCTCTGTACCAAAGTCACTCAGAAGAAGAACCCCAGTTGCCTACAAGCCTAAATTTGCAATCCCTGTTGAACTGCTACATGTAAAGTAGGATATTAGCAATAAACCATAATACCAATACCAGTACAGTCATTTATTAGCAATCACGACTATTAGCATTATTTTCCAAGTATAGTTATAAGGAGCCTAATTATAGATGGCCCAAGGACATTTTTCTCTCCGTCTTTCCTTGGATCTTTCCCTGAAAACTTTTGGGATTAAGGTTGAAGATAACCAATTGGAATCTTCCATGTTGTAAACTTTAAGCTTTGTTTATGTTTACCTTGGACGATTAAGTAAATTTTTTGACCCTTCTTCATGTTTAAAATGATGTTATAAAACTACATTGTGCCTGGTTACAGGATTTCTATTGTGAGCCATTGGAAGCACGCATATAGATTGCAAATATTGGGAAAACTTTTAATAATTCATTAAAATTTCATTGTTTTAAATCCTAAGCCTGATTTGGTATTTATACCTAGCTACTTTTATTTTTTCTTCCCTTTAATAAATTCAGCCATCCTCACTATCTGAAGTGTGCTGGTCAACCATTATTTCTTTTAAAATGGCCCATTATTTTGAACATCAAGCCTCAGCTTTGGCAATAATGACATCATCAAATACCATGTATTTTTAGCTGTTTTATTTCAAACTGGTTTATTGGAAGGAGTATAATATCATATAATCATGCAATGCATATAATAGGTTAATATGAATTTTCCCACCCAAATTAGTAGCTGCCCCTGCTTCACTGGAAAAAAAAACTGGGGAAAAAAATGGGAAAATTCTAAAACTTCATATACTAGGATCAGAGAATAAGCTTGTTCTGGAAAAAGATGTATGTTTTGACAGTTTGACAGTGCAAGTTGTTCGTTAAATAAAGGTAACAATGAGTCAAGTAAGAAATATATTTGAAAGTAATAATTTTTAAACACAGTATTGTTTCTTTCTTGATTTAGTTATATTCATGGTATAACTTTTCCTGAAGAAGGGTGTCTGTTTTATTTATTTTTTTATATTTTTAAGAGCATATCTTCAATTTTATCATTAAGAATCTACAATCACAAAGTGCTTTGAAATCATTTCTTAGACCACTGCACAACATGTGCACACATATTTAGAAAACTTACAAAAATGTTCTTTAAAGTTTGTGCTCCAGTAGGATTTCTCCTATTTTACTAGACCAAGCATAGAAAATATACCGCAAATGCACCTTTCTCTAATTTTCCTTATAATCTTATTGACATTTATTTATAACTAATGTGTACGTACATAGAACTGAGGATATGTTCTTATTTTATTATTTTACTGCAACAACCTTTATAAAGAAGTTGCAAAATTTAAAAAGTATATTTTGTATCAACAGTACTAAATTTTATAAACATTTAGTAATAAACATACTCTTTCTCCAAACCTCTATCTGCTGTTTGCTCACTATTTCTGGTATTATTCTAACTTTCAATTATGCATAAATACATTTGGAAATGTGCATATATCATAAACATACAGCCCATTGGATTTCACACACTGAACAAGTCTGAGTGACCAAAGACCAGACATAGACACAGAATGGCCTAGCACCCCAGAATCTTCTCCTATACGCCTTTATAGTCCACACAAGTTTCTGTTTGGTTTTGCTTTATTTTATGGTCTTTCTTTCTTTCTTTCTTTCTTTCTTTCTTTCTTTCTTTCTTTCTTTCTTTCTTTCTTTCTTTCTCTCTCTCTCTCTTTCTCTCTTTCTCTTTCTTTCTCTCTCTCTTTCTCTCTCTCTTTCTCTTTCCTTCTTTCTTTCCTTCCTTCTTCCCTCCCTCCCTTCCTTCCTTCCTTCCTTCCTTCCTTCCTTCCTTCCTTCCTTCCTTCCTTCCTTCCGTGTTGCTCACTATTCTTTTAGGTGAAACTTCCATTGCTTAATGGATCATTTGTGCAGTGCCGAGTAGGTTTACATGCTCCCACTACCACCATAAGCAAGTTTTTGTTCTCTGGGTGCATATCCCCTCATCAGGCTGCTGTTTCCTGAGCACTCATTCAAAGGAGCTCTCTCCTGGGTAGGAAGGAGTTCTCCTGTCTAGACTTGAGAATGGTTTAAGAGTGATAGCTCAGATTTGGAGGCAGAGCTGATTTCAAATTTCTGTTGTATACAACAGAAATTTTTTGAAAAACAACCCATGTCTCCCCTCTAGGTTTTCTATAACAAGGGGAGGGAGTGTGCAGGTGTGTTTGTGGTTGACTTGAATAAGTCCAGTACTGGCACCTTCCGGGGGTGGTGGCAACAGGTGCAGGTTTAGAATTACACCTTGTTTTAGAAGGTCCTCTTCTCATGACACCTTAAAGTGAAAAAGGCAGGAAAGAGCATAAAGTCAGAACTGATGGAATCTCATGATATGATTAACAGCGAATACCACGTGTCAGGCGCTGGGCTGCTCCTCCTTAGTAAATAGCTGCTTCACAAATCTACATGTTCTTCAGCTTCTTCTCTTCTAAAATATAAATTGGTCCTGGGTGTCCTGTTCTTCCCTTCCCTTTCTTCCTGCCCCTTGACTTGGCCTGTCCCATTATCTGCTGTGTCATTTGTTCCTTGACTCATCAAAGGTACAAGAGAGAATACTACCCTGTGTTTAGTCGATTAAACTTGCTATAACAACAGGCGCTAAAAAAGGGGAAAAAATAGAGACCAGAGATTTGACATCCATGAACTTGGGGCTCTTGATGATTATGAAGGCAGGAAACCGTTAAGTATCATTCTGAACAGCTTAACATTTACATATATAAACTGAAAATGGTCACCCCTTTCCTCATAGGGCTTATTTTAAATTCTTTTCCTGTGTGTTCACTAAGCTGTCTACCCTGAGCGATGCCGTCCCTGTCTTTTCATTTGCAGCCTTTGAAGCTCAGCTTCTAGGAGCCTGTGAGGATGGTCTGTGCCATTACAAAGACAGTTCCTGAAAGGCAGACTTGAATCTCATTTGAGAAAAAAATGCAGTTTTCACACGTTAATGGCAAGGAGAGTTTTTGGCTATTGGTATAAAACAATGATGGTTGTCAAAACTGAGAGAAATATTAGAGAAGGGTTTACATGGTAACGACTTCCTACAGAAAATACGATCCAACTTTCACCTACTGGATAAATTACTTTCATCGTTGCGATGTATTGAGAAACCACATTAATATCTTGGTCACCCAAGTTACGCTGTGGTACTTCTTTTATCATCTGGCCTCCGTCTCCACCCACCATTGGCAAGGGAACCCCTGAGGATCACCTTACATATCCCATCCATTCTGAGGGACTCCTAACCCGGCATTCGACACAAGGGGCAAAGAACACCTACTTTGACTGCTCCAGCCCCTGGTTTTCAGGAAGATCACGCACCACGTGAACCCCACCCCCGTCAGGAACTCTCAGTGGACTGGCTGTAGAGGGGCCCGCTGTGCTCAAAGGCCTTCTTCAGGGTGGAGCCTTTTCTTCGGACTAGGCCAAAGGCTCCTCCCAAGGGTGTTGCCACAGCCGGGCTCCCCCGCCTAATCGTGCCATTGAACCGTGTCTGTTTTTAATTCCGGAGTATTTTACTCTTTAAAAAGTCCTTCTCTTAAATTTCAAGTATATAGTTTTGTGGTTATGATAGAGTATTTATGAAAAATGTAACTGATGGAGGAGGTGTATGTAATGCTCATTCACATAGAGTTTTGAAGTGCAATATTTCATTTTATGATAGGGACTAAGTAAATTTTCATTTTATTTTCCGCTTTTAGACTGTATCTTGGATTTTCAAAGAGCTGTTTCTCAGTGTGAAATCTACACTATCAAACAAAACCATGTCTTTCTAAATTCCTTTAGGCATCTGATTTTAAAAGACCTGTGAGAATTTAAAGTGATAAAAGAGTACCAAGCTTGTGAAGTTATAGAATCAGAAAGGTCACCCACAAAATCTAGAAAATATTCGATCTAAAATTACAGAAGAAGAACAAAACATACAGGAAAAATTGGTCATTATAGTACCTATCATGTTATTTGAATTTTAAATAAAATAATTTATATTCTCTCTTTCTCCTCTCTCTGCACCGCCTATAATTTGGCTGTCTTTATTCCATGAAGAAACAAAAATAAATACTTCCCAACTTAGAAAAGGGAGCAAATCTTTTTTTTTGACTCGAAGACCCTTCTAACCATGCCATTTCTCAACTCTCCTTTATAGTTAAAATTCTAAAATATTTTTTCATATTTCCTTCATTCCCTCACCTCTCATGTTTTGTATTTTTTTTCATTGTTAGCATTGTAGTGATATTTCCCAGGCATCTTTTCTTCCCAGATAAAGATACTCTTTTAAGTAGAATTTGTATTGTACACATATTTGGCTAGCCACCTCATTCAAAAATGTATCATAAAATTATTGATACTGGATTTTTTTCTATTATAAAAACTGCCAGTACTGCCTAAGAATGTATATCATTGTGTTCTTAGCGTAGTTTTATTTCTTTTTAGGAAATATATTATTATGAAGTATTTTGTTAGTAACACCTGTTAATAATAGGCCTGCAGAGACCATAGCAAGAGTACAATTTAAGCCCAGTTACCATTTGATAGATGTTTAACAGAAGTATGTCATGCTTATGAAGTATGTGTTCCAACCTTGATAAATTTAGCTTCACAGCAACCTGGAAGGCTAGCTTTCAAATTTAGAAATTAGGATTCTTGCTGTCTCATTTATACCCCGCCACTTTGTTCTATACTAACTGGAAACTTACACACATACACTTGGACATCACACAGCCTGCATGTCCAAACTCCACCCCCGCTCCCACAGTTCCCTCGAGCTTAGAAGTGCATACATATGCAGTAACGACACAGCACTACTGGAGAGTGGAGCCAGGGAATAGATTGACAGAGTCCCTGGAACTGGGCTCGGGCTGCTTGGGCAGGGTCCATGATATCCGAGTGTGGGCTAGAGCAAAGCACAGCACTAGGTGGGCACATTGCTTTGGCTGGATGACTTTTTGCACATACGCACTAGGAAGATTTCTTAGGCATGTTCATACCAGCATTGCTTTTTAAAAAAGATCTGGGAATGACTCAGTTATTGGTCAATAAGGGTTTAGATAATATGTGTTATGTAATGGAATACTACAAAGCACAGAAAATAAATGTTTATATTATAAATAATTTGTATACTATTATTTATGGTAAATTTTATGTAACCGATTATCATGAAATACCGTTACTGATTTTGTGGCATCTGTAGTCAACCTATGGTTGCAGTTGGTAAAGGAATGTCGTACTGAATTTTGAATACCTTTGGTTGTGTTAATGACTAGTACAAAAATGAAACAAGACGTATTGGAAATTCACTATTTCTCAGTGATATTAGTGACTTTTTGTTGAATCAGATAATAACATTTAAATACAGAAAAATATTTCCTTAATTTTTTGTACTATTCACAATGTAATAACTATAGACATAACCCACTTTTAAGTTTAAACTGCATTATTAATATTTCTTGTTATGCTCTTAAGTCTAGACAGTCCACAAAACAATACATTAAACCATGATTTGTAACATTAAAAATTTTAGGGGCATAAATACTCCCAAAATTGCCAGTTTTAAGGTACTGCATCAGCATTACAGAGCACAAAGTTAACAAAAAAATGTACACATTAGGTAGTGTTTGCACCATACAAATCAAAGGACCTAAATGAGCCCAAGATAGGGAGCTTAATAAAATGTAATAAACTAATTGAGTTTTGAGTATTTATTTCTTTTGTTATAAAGAAATAAATTAAGTAACTTAATTATGTTTATACAATTTACTTTTAATAATGCCCATATTAAAAAATAGCTGTCAATTTAAAAAAACTTAACAGTGAACTATTGTGAGCTGGTTCAAACTGGTTTGCGCACAGTATTGCCCGTGAACCGAAGGCTCTCAGTGGGTCATTTCCGGGTTTGCTGTCCTATGATCCTGTTTGCCTGTTTGTTCATTTCTGCTCCAGTACAACACTGCATTAAGTAATTTTTTAAAAATTCAACCCAGTATCTGGAAGAGCAACCACTTCACAGTTTTCTTTTTCAACAATAGCTTGGCTATTCTTATAGAGGGATTTCTTGGCACTTCCCTCTTCTATACACGTTTTATCATTATTTTGTGCATTTCACAAACAGCTTGGAATTTTTAATGAAATTGCATTGAATCACAGGGCAGTGTGTTGAGAGCAGACGTCTGTATGATGTTGAGTTTTCTTATGCATTAGTACTGTGTAACTATTTCAGGTCTCTTTCATGTCTTTAATATAACCTTAAAATATTCAAAATTTTTTAGATTTATTTTTAAATCCTTTTTTTTTCTGCTATAAAGACTTTTATCTTCCAAGTTTCTTTTTAAGTCAATTGCATTGAGATATAAATTACATACAATGGAATGCTTAACTTTATAAATATGGTTTCATGTATTTTGATAAATGTATATGCTCATGTCACCACCTCCACAATCAGGATGTAAAACATTCCTATCATCCCAGAAAATTCTTTATTGCCCCATGTCAGTCAAATCCTTGCTCCTTTCCAAGCTCCAGCAAACCACTGATTCATTTTCTGTCTCTGTAGATTAGTCCTGCCTGTTCGGGAGTTTCCTGTAAGTGGAATCATGCGGCGCGCTCATTTTCTGGGTCTGGCTCCTTTTGCTCAGTATAACATTCTTTCTCAAAAATTACGTTTATGCACTTGCTGGTATATGTCAATGATATTTATGTTTTGTGAAAATTGTCCTATTTACAGTTATTCTGTTAAACCCTTTTATTAAACCCAATAATTTATTTGAGACTATTTTGGTTTTTTAATGTGAGTAATAATAGAACCTGGATATAATGACATGTTTGATTCCTTTCTTTCCAACCCTTATACCCTTTATTTATTTGTCTTATTGTATTATCCAGAAAATTGCATTAAATTGAAATTATAATACTAATTGCATTTCTCTTATTTTTAAAGGGACTATGTCTCCATATTTCACCGTTAAGTTTAATGATTCCCATACGTATTATGTAAAAAGATTTGATTAAGCTAGGGAATTTCTTTTCATTGCAAGTTTGCCAGCATTTTAAAAAATCATTATGAGTATTAGACTTTATTGAATGCTTTTTACTGTAGGTATTGATAATCAATTTTTCCTTTAATATTCTTTTTGCATGTATGTTCATAAGTGAGTTTCCCTTTATAGAGCAGGAGATAACAATTTTTTTCTTAGAGTCAGATGGTGAATATTTTTGGCTCCCAGATCATGCAGCCTCTCCATCACAACTACTCAACTCTGCTGCTGTAGTATGAAAGCAGCCATAGATAACATGTAAACAAATAGGCATGGCTATGTTCCGATAAAACTTTATTTACAAAAAATTGGCAGCCAGCTCTTGGACTGTACTTTGCTGACTCCTTTCAGTAAAACAGATTCAAATGCTTTTAAGACACTAGTGCTGTTTATACTTTCCATGTCTTCTTGAGTCAATTTTGTTAAGTTACATTTTCTAGTATTTTCTCCATTTCACTTATTTTAGATTTTATTTTATAACTATGTTATTTTTAGTTCTCTTTTATTTTATTTTATTTCTTTTTTAAAAACAATATATTTCTCTTTGAGACTTTTGTCTCTGTCCTTGATCAATCTTGAAATGTTTGTCTTAGTATTTTTTTTTAAACAAAGCCTTTAACACAACCAAGTAAACGATGGCATCATGTTTGTCATCCATTTAACCCATAAATAACTTGACTGATTTACAAACATTAGATTATTTCTCCACCTGGTTTGTGCATCCCTGCTCTATGCTCTGTCCTTTCTTAAACTACATGCTCAAATGAAGAAGTTAATCTTTTTCATTAAAGACTATTCTTCATTTAATACTGTAGGATTTTGATCTCTTGTTAATAGATAATGAGAGCAAGTATTATTTGAACATTTAGTATATGCCAAGCACTCCACTACATGTTTCATACCTATTACCTCATTTAGTCGTCACAACTATTTTACTACATTTTGTCATTCCCTCCATATTTTCAGATAAAGAAACAGAGACATGAAGATATTAACAGACATAAAAAACAAACAAACAAACAAATGCTGGACCAGGATTCCAAACTCAGGCAGTTTGATCCCACAGTTTCAACCTTAACTTCTGGAAAAGTTCTCGGCTACATTTTCTCTAAGTCCATGCTCATAAAGCAAACTTTTAATGCGTAACTTAGTGTCTTAAGAAGACCTGGCCATTAGAAAAAAGTACTGTATGAAGAAAACCTAGACCAATTATGTCCTGCAATTTACATTTAAAAGCTAGGATTCAGATGTGTAATGAAGCCTCATGTGAGTTTGATCCTTGCCTAAACCACTACAATCATATTTCAGAATGAAACTATTGTAAGTGAGGGTCAAATTATGAACTATTATTCTACTTAAATATAATATTTTCTAATTTTCAAAACCCTTTTACAAGCATCTCATGTTATCTTCACAACATGTCTTTAACTAGTGATCATTATTTTTCCTATTTCAGAGTTAAGTAAATTGAGGCTAAGAGATTTAAGTATCTAGGTCAAAATCACAAATTCATGGCGGTAAGGCCCAGCTATAAACAAAGGTCTTCTGTTTCTCCATGTAGAGCTCTTTTCTAATACAACATAGATCAGGCATTTCATGAATCCCTGCCTGAAACAGCCACATGGTTTGACCCTTACATCATCTGCTTTTTCTCAGTGTTGTAGCATTCAGGATTGGATGATGAGTGACTTATTAGTGTCACAGAGGATTGCAATATTTATTGTGTGTATGGACCTAATTTAGTTAAATGAACAAAGTAACCTCTGCAGAGTTAATGCATAACAGAAATGCACTGAAACAGGAACTCAAACATGTATAATTAAAGCAGCTATTTCTCCACTGGACATAACACACCAAGAATAAGGACAAAAATTTTTACATATACTTCTTTATAGACTATTTTTACATTAAATATGCCTATAGATAGTGCCAATTTTTAAGGTTTATTTTTCAGTTTCTGAATTCATTGTTCTGGATAATTTAGTGTTCCCTTCTTTTTTCTTTTAGTACCAGGAGAGAACTTGTGCATGAGTGGCTGACCTCCAAGGGTCTTTTGATGATGTTATTATGGGGGCCTTCGACGGATGACAGCTTTTTTAATGACCTGTGTTCCAAATAATGACATGTAAAATATTTGTTATTAGCCTCTTTTTTTTTACTATGACTACCTTATAAAGAAAAAAGAAACAATATTGTGATTCTGAACCAGCACTAAATTAATTTAATAGACATAGAACCTTCATTTGGGATAAATGCTATTGCATAGTCTGTTGGTAATGATGTTTATCTTTTAAGGCAGACTCATTATTATGAAAGCATTAATAGTTAAATGCTAATAAATATTGCATGTGGTAGACAGACATAAGTATTACTAGTAAATAATAATTTTAATCATAACATTTTCTGTGGTTATTCTGCGGCAGGGACTATTGTAAATGATTTAATTTGATCCTCACAATGAATCTAAAAGGTTGGTACTAGCATCACCACCATTTTACAAATGAGAAAAATGATGTTTAAATACTGAAACATGTCACCCAGTTCATACCGCTAGTTAAATGTGCCCCATTCCCGATTCCATTGCTAACCATATACTACCCTGTTATGTGACGTATGATCAAAGTCTCCACGAGAAACAACAATATGCCTCACAAACTGCAAAACACCTAGACGATGACGTTTCCCCCTAACGAAGTTCACAAGTGCAGTGACCAGGTAGATATATGCATATAGAATTCTGAAACACAAAATGTAAAAATATTGAAATAGCATAAATTGTAAAGACTTTTTGCTGTTTCACGCAGTCTCCACTTTATGAAGGCAGAGAAATTAGAAAGAAATTTCTCTCAAATTCTTTCATATGTTTTTCTCTTGCATAGAATATACTATAAATTTTATCGCTGGTCATGTTTTCCTATTTTCTTGGCTACCAGGAAGTTCAGAAACAGACTACCTGTAATAATTGTATAAGATTTAGGATGTCCTGGTATTAATCACATGTTGGCTTTATGTTATTTCTCTGCCCAATTTTTCTTGGGCTCTCATTTCTTGAGCCATTTACTCTTCATCCTGTTGTATTATAAAAATTCCTTCAAGGCAGTTCTCAGAATCTTACTGAGGTGTGGACTAAATACATCAAAACTAAACTATGTAGTATACGATTTCAAAATAAGGTGTTTTATTTAAAAAAAGAATAATAAATGTGCATGCACTACTGAGATTTTCTAACTGTTAGATTAGAGAGAGTGTGTTAGTTTAGTTTGGTTTCTTTTAGGGACAGAGTCTAGAGATAATTATATTATTACATGAAACGTTGTGTCATGCATCCTGCTGTAAAAATAAATTTTGTTCTATTTTGGAGAAGCTATTTCTAGGTTATATTTTTTTCCATTCACAATTAGTTGTATGACACAAAGGGACAGTTTTCTGGTGCCGGGTAATAATGATTAAAGATGAATTTCTCCAGAATACTCTGTGGCTTACAAAATAATATTATTTCGGGTGACCTCAGAATTGATTAATTTAACAGTTTGGAGATGGAAACTCCATACTGATTATTCAGAGAAGGTTGAGGTCCCGTTTTAAACCAGGTTGCTCAGCTATACCTGGTAGCAATACCTGGAGCATCTCATTATCCATGTGGTTGGGAGGGATTGGGTTTTCTAGGGAACGTTGACCCGGGGAGATACAACCTGCTGAATCCATTCTTGTTTACTAGAGGGAAAGTAGCTGAAACAAAAAAAATATTACTCCACAGCATCCCCAGGAGGGGAGAAGAGGAAGGGTCCAAGGCGGGGTGGGGGAAGGAAAAAGAAAATATTGCTTCTGGATGAAAAAATTAATGAGCACAGGACACAGACGACCAAAATAAGTCAGTGAGGAGCAGGAGCCTCCTGACAGCCCCTCGTGAATCATCTCGGTGAGGTGTGGCGTGTCACAGAGCACACGATTACCTTTTCATTGCGAGCGCTTTGCTGTTAGGAATTGCAGATGATGGATTTTCTTGCTGGACCGCGTTCCAGAGTGCGCGTAGAGGAGAGAGCTGGAGGCAGCTGAGCCGGAGGCTCTGATCCCCTCCCAGCCACGGGCAGCTGCCTTTTGCTGGCCCGCTCCTTGCGCTTCATGGGTCCTGTGTGGTGCATCGGGCGCCAGAAACAACAGTCCTGTCAAGTCGCACTTCGGGATCGAACAAAGTTATCTCTGTCCAGCACGTTTCCAAGTGCAATGAAAAAAAGGCATGAACAGATGGACGAATTTACTTGTTCCATTCCCCTCTGGTGAATCTTACGAGCTCTTTTGCCCATGGTATGTCTGTTTTCCACACTTTAATATTTTTTTTTCCCCAGATAGAAAACTCAGTATTTGAAAGTTGATTCTGGCAAAGTTAACCAAATAGTTCTTACGTTAATTCCACAGATGTGTTTACTTATTCATGTCTAAAATACTCAAATTATTGTTCTTGATAAGCAGGGCATGTCAATAATTAGCTCTCCTTTAAGAATTTAAGAACCACTCTATTAAACAAATGAACAAGCAAAATAAAAATAAGAGAGAAGTTTGACTAACATAAAAGAAGTATTAGTGTTTTATAATTTGTATTAATTGATGTACTAAATAATACAATAGCAATGAAACTATTTTTAGTAATTAAAATGCAGCCTTTAATGTTTATTCTTATTTTTCTCTTTTATTTTTATTTTCAATAACTTATATATTAGGTAAGAGTAATAACCCCTACCATGTCAAATACAGGCCTCCTGTATTTATTAATCTGCAGAGGCATGTGTGAGGCCAATTTAAGGAATTCTATTTAAAGGTAGCATGGCTGAAGGTCAGAATTATGGTGAATGGTTTGTATATTTTAAGATCACAATTTATAGAAACCCCACTTTGTCTAAACTGCAATACTTGTGTGTTTGGAGCCACAAGTTTTTGTCAAAAAGGATTTCCTCTCACCTGCAATTTCCTCCTTCAACTTCCTAAAGTCAAATACAGAGAACAAAATACCATCAAGAGCAATGACAGTGCCCTTGGACTTGACTCCAGAAAGAACAAAGGAGCTTTGCACTTTCAGGACTTCCTTCTCTTTGGGGATTAGGTGATGTGAGCCTGATGGTTCTCTTCAGTGTTATAGCATAATGTTGTACAGAACTATTATACTTAAAAGAGGTAAAACTCAAAAAGTTATACAAATAGTCACATTTTGACAAAGAGGAGAGGAGTTCTACATGATAGTGCTCATTGACTTGGACAAAGAAGGAATGTTAGAACTTACATTTAACGTGACTACATTGACAGAAAAATGAAATTATTGGTATATTTTTCTAAAATGATTGATGGAATACAAATAAAACTTGTGAATCTAACAAAATATCTTATGAGGTTTTGCCATATTAATGAGCACTGTACTGGGAAGAGTTAATGCTGCAAAGATGACTCACACATAGTTGTCATGACGCAGCCTGTGTGTCTGTGGAAGGGGCAGTGGCTGGAATTTGGGGCTTGATATAGATATAACATAGCTGAAATGTTCGTTGCCGAGGGTGGGTCCCGTGGAGGCAGCCTGCCTCACCAAGACTAGACAGTGACCACACTAAGAAAAAAAAAACCTTTGTGATAAATTGCAGGTTAGTGTTTTTAAAGCATATTATTTTATTTTCATATATGTAGCTGTCGGGTAACCTTTTGATGCCCTTGCTGCAGCCCAGTGCTTGGGCTTGTTGCCTCCAGTGCGGCTGAGCACACCCCTTCCTGCAACTGCGGGCTACTGGCTACAGCAGCTTCTTCCTTTTTCCCTCCATAAGGAACCTACCTCTGGGCTGGGCTAAGTGACCCACCATTGTCAACTTCCCCAACAAAACTGGCGAAGGAGTGCATGGCTGTGACATGTCAGATGTCTTCGCGGTTGTCATCCAAATGCTTCTGACGCTACACATGGTTGCTTTTCCGTGGGACCCTCAAGAGAGATGCATGCCCCCCTGACTCAGTCCCCTCTACCATGTGCTGCCAGTTAAGGCTGCCAGTCACCGTCATGGACTTAAATCCCTGCTCTGGGTGTTCCTGGCTGGTTAGACTTTGGCAAGGCACTTAATTTCTCTGACCTGTGCCCGCTTCTGAGAAAGAGGGATCATCATGCGATTTTAGAGGACTGGTTGGTCGTTGTCAGTGTCCAGTGGGTAACAGGAGAGGAGACTTCTGCCAGGGCCTGTACCAGAGCAAACCATCAGGCACGTCCACCAGCTGTCTACTCCCATCTGCCTCCATCCCTCCTTTTTCTCCTTCTTTATGTACTTATTACCTGCTTTTCTTCGTTTGCTCCACTTGTTTTCATTCTTTTTTGCTTTATTTATTTTATATTATTTCATTTCATTTTTGAAATATAAGAACCACAGAAGAGGGACCTATGATGTGCTGGGAAAAATTCAGAAAAGAAAGAGATTTCTGAAAATGAGAGGCATGAGAGAAATATTCGGGAAGAGCATTTGATGGTAGGTCTCAAAGTTTGAAAAGATGTGGAAAAGAAAGATGGGGGCCTTGCTTCCTCGGTTAAAGTGTTCGTCTTCTGTTAGGCAGTGTGGGGGTCTTGGAAGATTTTTTTTAAATGATGCCCTACATATATTTCAGGGAGTTGATATTGAAAATGACATTTGTGATTAACTGAATAGGTAGAGAAGACTGGGTGGGGTGGGGACCCATTTCAGAGGGTTCAAATCAGAGTAGAGACACATGAAATGGAAAGAACTGTTGAGAAAGGAACTGTGATCTCACGCGACTCCAGCTAATTGCACGGAGGGAGCAAAGCATGTCATGGGAGCCAAGGTGACTGAGGCTTTAGGCTTGCTCACTGGAGGGGTAGAGCTACCTCTGTCACAGAGAGCAAGTGCATTGAAGAAGGATGCTTGCAAGGAGGTTTGAAGTGCCAGCGGGAAATTTGGGAAGTCATGTTTCCAACGTGATGGGAAATATAAACCATGGATTTTGACTGTAAGAAATGTCCAAGGATAAGTGTCAGAGGGAAAAAAGGCTGAGATGAGATGATCTAAGGGATAGTGAGATTTAATTTTTGAATGGTGAACAATGATCCAGAGAAATCAGAAGACGAACCTGAACTACTCAGAAGGACACGATAATATAAACTCTAGAATTTGATTTCATGGTTTAAATCAAGGCTCGTTTCCTCCTTGTGGTTTTCCATGTAAGATTTGCCACCTTTCTGGGTGTTTCATCCAAAGAAAAAATTTACTTGTACCTCTTCTAGTTTTTTAAAATTAATATTCAGTGTATGAAAGTTGCAAATTCCAAAACCTAGTTTACTTAAGTTCTTAAGTTCAACTCAAGCTCTCATTATTCTATTTATAAATCTGATACAGTTTAGTAATGATTTTCCAGGGGACTTTCACAACTGAGATAATTAAATTTCATTAAATATTTAAATGACATTCATAAATTTAATATATTCATTTTTCTTTTTTCAGCTTTTCAAAGGTCTAAAAAACTAAACAGTCCCAAGTTCTAGAGTAATCCACATAAATATAATAAATTGAATTTATAAATATGGTAACCCTTAAGTTCTCATAAATGTTGTAATATTGTTTTATAAACTAGTAAATTTTTCTTATGTTTATGATTAAAATAACATCTAAATAAATTGCCCAATCTTAAATCTGACAAATACATAAAATAGCAAATATACACAAATTATTTCTAAACACAGATATGTGAATGCCCTGGGCTGGTTTTTGCTTCATCATCTTTGTCCCTTACTCTAACTTTGGCTGCTTTTCAGAAAATTTATATGCTGGTCTAGCGGCTAGACAATTCTACCACCCAAGGTCTGGTCTCCTCGGTAACTCTTTCCTTTGTCTTCCTCCAACTTAAAAGCTGGAGAGCATTATGCTAAGTGAAATAAGCCAACCAGTGAAAGACAAACACCATATGATCTCACCTATTAGTGGAACCTAATCAACAAAACAAATAAGCAAGCAAAGTATAACCAGAGACACTGAAATAAAGAACAAACTGACAGTAACCACAGGGAAGGATGGAGGGGATAACGGGGGAAAGAAGGGGAAGGGCCACCAAAGAACATGCATAAAGGACCCGTGGACAAAGCCAAAGGGGGCTAAGATCGAAGGTGGGAGGTGGGGGTGGGCGGGGTGGGGGAGAGTCATAGCGGGGTGGGGAACAGAGACAACTGAACTTGAACAACAATGAAAAAATAATAAAAAAAGGAAAAATGTTATCAACGTATTAATAAGAGTCCAAGAACAGGCATTTTTTCAATAAAAGACAACTGGCTAAATGTTATCAAAAGGCATTTCCTAAGTGAATTATATCTGTGACTCCTCAAATATTAGGCAGCCATTGAAAACATGTTAACAATAAAAAAATGTTGGAGAGTGAAATACTTAAATTCTCAGCCTCCCTCATAGCCACAGGGGACCATTTGACTTACTTCTGTCCAATGCGAAATACGAGTGTGCAGGACTTGTTGGTCTGCTGCTCCCCGGCGTCTTGGGATCCACCGTGACCTCTTCACGTGCCCAGTTGGGCCTCAGGATCAGGATTTAGAGTCTCAATTTTAGACTCTCACTTGCCCATTGACTATGTCTGGTCCATGGGGAACATGCACGGAACACCTGTATTTCCCAACCTGCAGCGCAGTACTCTGCTTCAGGGTCTTGCCCTTGGGATGCTCTAACTGGAACCGGTTGTTGCCCCAATAGGATATTTAGCTCTTCAGAAGGTCTATTCATATGACAGATTTATAGAAATATAATCATATACCATATGATTCACCCATTTAAGTATTCAGTGTTTTTTAGCATATTTGCAAAGTTGTGCAACCATCACCACAGTCCAGTTTGAGAATATTGTCATCATTCATACAAGAAACACCATGTTCACTGGAATTCGCTCCTCCCTTTCTCTTTCCCCGCAGCCCCTGGCAACCTCTAATCAATCTTCCTTCTGTCTCTGCAGTTTCCCTTTTCTGGATATTTCATCTGAAGGGAGTCACACAATAGGTGGTCTTTTGTGACAGGCTTTTTTCACTTACCGTCGTGTTGACAGAGTTCATCCATGTTGCAACATGTATCAATACTTTCTATCTTTATTGTTAAATAATATTCTATTTATAGATTTACCACATTTTATTTACCCATTCATCACTTGATGGACATTTGGGATTTTTGTAATTTTTTGGCTTTTATGAATAATGCTGTAAGTTTTCATGTGGACATATGTTTTCACTTCTCTTAGATATGTACCTAGAAGGAGAATTCTGGGTTGTATGGTAAGTCTTATATTTAACCTTTTGAGGAACTTTCAGATTGTTTTGCATAATGGGTGCTCAATATTTTATTTCCAGTAGCACTGTGTAAGGGTTTCAGTCTCTCCACATCCTCACCAACACTTTTTATTATCTTTCATGATAGCCTCCCAACCTCCTGTTTCAACAAGGAAGAGGGATTTGAGTCACCTCTCTGGTTTTCCCCAACTTCCTTTCCACAGGTTCCACACGCTGGGACCGCCCCATTCACTTCAACATACTGAATGTAGGCTCTTCAGTCCTCAGCTGAAATATCCATTTAACATCAGGTTACAAATGAATTATCTTTAGATACATGGGTATTCTATTTACTATCTACCCACAGCTCCCTATTTCAGGCACAGACATCCTCAGACTTCACTAGAATGTGTTACCCTCTTTATTTCACCCTTAAAATAAACTACATTTTATATGACTTGCTCCTCTTGTGGGGGGAAACAGACTACTGCAAAGAGCCATGACTCACAAGTGAGAGTATTTCTGTCTCTAATGAGAAATTATTTTTGCTGGCAACTATGTCTATATTTCGTAAATCCTTACAATCCTTACCTTTTGGATAAAATGGATTTAAGATGACTAACTCATAGAACAGTAAAATCAATACGGAAGAAATTGGGCAAAGGGAAAGTAAGGATAGGGAAAAAAAAAACGAGGAATACGTGACATTCACAAATGCTCGGCATTGCCCCATTTGTCCAAGGCGGTCACAAATATGGCTGAATTCCCTGATTGTCCGAACAGAGGGAAACGCAGTCGGTTTCACAGTTTGATGTGTTTGTAAGACATAAAGAATGTAGATGCTTGGGACCATCATGGATTTTCCCAAGAAAGAATGGTCTCATGTGTGTGCCCATAGTGGGAATGCTGAAGGAAGAGGAAGGCTAAAAGGCAGTGTCACCCACATCAATTTCAGACAGCCTCATGCTCTTTCATGGAACTTTCCTCAATGCAGACAGAAGGCAAATAGCCAAAGATCGTTATTCTTGTAAATAGAAACGTGATGCTAATTATTAGTTTTGCTTTAGACATTGCCTAGATTTGGCCCTCCATGGCAACATAGACACATTGTAAGTCTATTTGTAGATATTTTCAATTATCTACAAATTTCTGCCTCGTACCTTTTGTCTCATATAGTTTTCACATCAATTTTAAAGTTAAAAAAACAAAACAAAACTTTTCTTTCCAAAAGTTGTGGATTATCAGCAGGGTGAAATTATATGTAATTTGGTATTCACTACATTTTGTAGATTTAAAACTTCTTCCTTGGTCTTGTGTTTCTTCGTTTCCTGAAAAGCTGCTCTTGGGTGTTAAAAAGAATCAAAAACAACAATTTTTAAAATACATCTGGCTCTGTGCAGTGGATATTAATATGTGTGTTCTCAGGGCTGCCTCGATGAAAAAGCAAGAAGTCAGGAAAAGAAGGATGGAAGGTATCATGTAAGGAAAACGGAACCATTCTTAAGAGTTATAACACCACTTACACAAGTTAAAAGATTTTTTTCTGCCTGTAAAAACCAGCAGCTCAGCTGGAGAAAGATTACCTCACAAATACAAAGCAAATCCATCAAATGCTCAGGGGCACCATGATCAAGGGGCAAACACACCAAACCCTTTGCCTCATTGTGGTTACAGTTAGGTTTGAATAAAAATCAGAGGTAACAATTTTACTGAGGCCAGAACGAGCAATGCATTGGCACCAAGCACAGCTTGGAAGAAGAGAAACCAATTATTAATTGTGCACATAGATTTCTTAAGTCTGCTTCTGCTTTATGGACATTTTCATCTGCTTTTGACATGTTTTTACCCAAAATTACTTAATGAGATTACCTAAAAGGGATATTTTGATAAATACTCCCTCATGAAAAATATAAATAGTTTTGACTTTAATGAATCAAAATCTGAAAAGCATTCCCTAAATGATTTTCCCCTGTCGTGGAGAGAATAATAGATCTTAATTTTGAAGCTGTTCAGACATCTAAAAATATGGAGTGGAGAAAAGAACAAAGCCATCTCTAACTAGGAGGACTCTAAAACTCCCTGGAGCCATTGAATTACAGAATTTGGCTGATGAGAGGTAGTCCCACTGCTTTCAAAAACAGGCATCAGAAATACCAAAGCTTCTCTGGAAATGCCTTCTGTCTGCTTTGTTGATGGCCGTGTTGTTCCCTTCCCACTTCCTGGAACAGTGTCCAGCACATAGGAGTTTTCAGTAAACACCTGTGACATGAATGAATGAGTGATATGCTTAAGTAGCAAAATGAATAAAAGAATGAGTGCTGTCTAGCAGAGCCTTGGGTTGACCTGTGCTAATTAATGGAGGAGGCAACACTGTATTTCGCATCAAGATCATTTGTACTTCTATAGCTTCTTCCCTGATATTTGAGTTGGCATCCCTAAAAATTTGAAAGCATTTCTTTTCAATCTTATACACACTGTTATATGAATTTTCCATGGTTTCCTGAACAAAACTCCAACTGCTCTCACGAAATAAGTCAAGTGAGTCTGAACAAACACATTTTTCCACAGTTCACATGTCTGTGGCTTATTGCTGAATAGTCTGAATATTTAGTTATAAATATTTATTTATCTGGAAACTGTGACTATGAGGGTGCATAGTTTCTTATTAAAAAATATTAAAGGAGAGTAGGGAGACAGCTAAGGCCGGGGAGGGATTGAGCAAACGGAAAAAGGACTCATGGATGTGGACAGCAGTGGTGTGGTGATTACGGGGGTGGGTGCTATAAGGAGACGAAACAGTAATGGAAAAATACAATAAAAACAAAATTGTATATATACATATATATATGGAATAAAATTAATGGATGAGTGACAAACCTATGTAGCAAACCCTTGCACTAGCTAATACAGTGTTGTTACTACTTTCCGTATTCATGAACATGTTTGAAGTAAACTAACTCATTCTAATATATTTTGGGGCCTCTGTTCTGTGTCAGGTGTTCTGGATACAGGAGAGGTATCAATGAACAAGCCTAACTCTTTGCTCTCATGGACCTTGCAGTCTAGGAGGAAGAGACAGGCAATAAACAAGTTTTAAAATAATTAAAATATATTATATTATTAATTAGTCATGATGTAGTAAAGTAAAATAAAATAGGGTGATTAAGATGAAGCACGGAAATAGTGCTACTTGAACAATGTTCTCAGGGAAGCAAGAGAGTAAGTTCTGCAACTGTCTAGGAAGAAGATGTTTCAGGCAGAGGGGAGCAAAATGCAGAGCCTCCTGAGGTAGGAATGTGCTCAATTTGTTTACAAAACAGTCGAGTGAGCCAGCAGGAAGCTGGGCACAGGTGAGGTCAGAATAATGGAGAGGCAGACTGTATGCATCTCCCAGATTGTGGCCATTTGCTGGGCGTTTTTCGAAGCTTAATGGAAATCCATCTGACAGTTTGGAGCATAGAGAACTTGATCAGGTTTGTGCTTTTAAAAAAACCAGTGTGCCTGCTGGGGAAAATTCACTGTAAAGGGCAGAAGCAGGGAGAAATGTTTCCAGGTGAGAGAGGATGATGGTTTGAACTGGTGAGAAGTGGTCCAGTTTGAGGTATCTATTAGAATCAGAGCTTTCAGGTATACGTACTACATAGGATATAGTAGAAAGCTACTAGACAAATGGATCCCTAAGTGTTTGACTTAAACAATTGGGTGGATAGTAGTGTCATTTAATGAGTACTACAGCAGGATTGATTGAGGAGCATAAAACAAGACTTTACTTCTGGGCATGTGAACTTTGAGATACATGTGAGGCTTCCAAGTAGAGATATAAGGCAGTTGGACAAATGAATCTTGGGATGTTGAGACTGGAGATATAAAACTGAATGCCAGTAACATATAGATGGCATTTAAAATCATGGGATTAAATGAGATCATCTCAAGATGTTTCTTTCCCAAAATGTCTCTGATCTCTGCCAAAGGACCTTTGTGTTTTTCCAATTTGCTGTGGACTTAATACTTTGTTGAATACAGTCAAAACAAATTAAAGGGAAAGTGAAATTAAAGCAAAGTTTAAGGGGTGGAAAAGTGGGACATCTATACTAGAGTCAACAATAAAAAATGAAAAAATAAAGTATAAGTCCAATAAAGAAATGCAAAATACATGTTATATGTTGTTGTTGGTGCTGGCGGTGGTGGTTTTAGGCTATTAAATATAGAACATATAAAATTGTTCTATCAAATAGCTGCAAAAGTTTCTAAACACTTACTCTGGCATTCTGTACTTATGTTGCCATAGACTGATAACAAACGCTGTCTCACGGGGGATGAGGGCAGAGAGAAGGAGCCCTGGGCCTCCAACTGGAGCTCTCAGCAAGAAGAGGAGGGAAGTGGGAGGCCATCAGACTGTGGCTCCTAGAATCCAAATGAAGATGTTGTTTCAAGAAAAATGAGGCAAATACATACACACACACACCGAGGTTTGTCCAGCCATGTAATATGAAAAATAGAGACATTTATTGCAGAGGATGCAAGATTCAAGAAACATTGTACATAGGACAATGATATCTCAGTCCCCTTCAAAGTAGGCACCTTGAGACTTCACGCAGTTCTCCTAGTCACCATCAGCTGCCCTCTTGTATTTTCCTGAATCTCATGGATGGCCTGAAGTCTGTTCCCTTTCAAAGGTGATTTTAGTTTGGGGAAAAGCCAGAAGTTTCAGGGTGGCAAATCTGGGCGATAGACGGGCTGAGTCACCTGGGTGATTTGATGTTTCACCAAAAAATTCTGCAGAAGAGGTGATGCATGAGCGGGTGTGCATGAGCGGGTGTGTTGTGATGAAGCTGCCAGTCAACAGTTGCCCATAGCTGTGGCCTTCTGAACAATCTGAATAGTTTCCAGGGAGGAATGTTCAAACTTAATGCAAAATTTGATGCAGATCCATTGCTCAACTTTCTCAGTCATTTTGAATGTGACAACCACACAGTGCACAAACTCACTCAATGGCATTTCCCACCCGCACTGACTAGTACAGTGAAGTTGTCATTGTTCACACATGCACATTCCAGTCCACTGTCCTTGACTGCCAGGTTACATTGATGTTGCACAAACCATTCTTGTCATATTAACAATGGCTTGACTTTTCCTGGACAGACCTCATATATATGTGTACTTACATATATATGTATATACATATGCAAAATATAGTATATGCAAAATAGCTGTTCCTAGACATCAAGTATAATGGTAAAATAGACCAGAATGGAAGCCAAGATGTTATTTTGCTTTTACTCTTTTCTTCCCCCTAAGCTTTCATGAGGATACAGTTCTACCAGTCTTACACTTTGTCTATGCATAGTCTGTTCTAGGATGGTTTGAGGACAAGCCTGAATGAAGAAGCTCAAAAAGAGAGCAACAGGGTCCCCGAGGTTAGAGTTAGATCAAAGTTTCAAGCATCTTCCTCCCTAAAAGCACAAACCAAGTGGCCTAATCTTAGATTGGAGGCTCTGGGCGGTCAATGTGGCCATTGAAGCCATTACTAAATCAATCATTTCTATTTATTCAGGTCATTCTTATTTATTATTAGCAGTAGATATTATGTCAGTCAACACATTCTCTGAATCAGGTCAACACCATAGTGACACTCTGGATTTCTAAGCAAAGATTGTTTATTCAGGCAAAGGGAAAAAATATATCTATGGTCAATGGTTAGTTGGTTCAAATGCACACATGTAGATCCTACATTAGCTTCCTACTTGGTATGGAGCCCAAATGGAATTGGTATAGAGATAGAAAGCCCGTCCAGTCCGGGCTTTCCATCTCTAACTTTTGTACCCATTTATAAATATTGCCCCACACTTCTTACTAAGCCTGGTGCTTGTCTCTGCTCATCCCTCCACTGTCTTACCACTGTCTCAGCAGCTGAACCTGGACCATTTCCCAGCCTGATGTTGGGGCTGAAGCCCAGTCTAGTACACTGCTATAATTCTTCTTAATTACCCATGAACACTTAAATGTCTTCTGGCTTACCCCAATCCCAATATGACAGTATTACCTATATCAGTGGTTCTCAACCAGGGGTAGTTTTTCTCCCCAGGGAACATTTGGAAACTTCTGGAGACATTTTGATTGGCACGACGACTGGGGGTGGAATGCTACTGGCACCTAGTGGATGGAGATCAAAGATGCTCCTAAATATCCTGCAATGCACAGGACAGCCCCTGAAAACAAAGAATTATCTGCCCTGAACACCAATGATGCTGAGGTTAAGGAATCAGGCTCTATACCTCACCATTAATTCATTTATCATTTTACTCTCCATGTTAATATTTCTTTCCATTTAAATATCTCAGATGCTTTCAGTTACTAATTATATTTGATTATATAATAAAAAAGGGAAAAAATGATGATCTAAATGCACAGAGTAGCATGTTGGCTACTTAATACAGCGTCCGGCAGGAGTAAAGCCTGCTTGAGGGTGGTTGGTAGGGTAATAATATGGGTGTGATAATTTATAGTTTTAATTTGAACATTTCACCTAAAATGTCATACGGTGTGCTTGAGTGTGATATTGTTATGTTACAGAATTACATGCTTATGATTTTGTAATAAAAGGTACTGTAATAAAGAAGGGGCGTTATTTGTGCCGGACCCTGTATAATTCTATGAGGAGTAAAGCAAACATGACTTTGTCATTTCAAGACTTCAAACTCAAGTTGTGAGTTAGGTTTGTAAGGACTTGACAATTTCATTAAAGGTGTATCCTCCGCCATTGCATAGCCCTGTTGTTGCAGAAGGACCTCAGGAATGAAATGAACTGAGGAAATGTCTGAATTGTCAACTGGTTTCTGTGAAGGTCACTGCATTATTTCTTAGTGCCTCTGTGCTTTGACCTACCCTAGGAAGGTTACCTTGACAGAGCCTGGGGAACTCTGTCAAAAAACAAAAAAAAGGATCACATTGGGCAGATACGTTGCAAAAAGATACTCCTTCCTGAGCTTTGCATTTGCGGGCCAGGTTTTGGTTGGAACGCACTGGATGAGCTTTAGTGTTACTTTGCCAGCTGGGCGAGGTACTTCTGTGTAGGACATCCCTGCACAAAAGCACCACCACAGCCCTGCTAGAGCAGTGTCTTTGTGATAAGGATTATTATTATTTGGGTTTTTTTTAATTTACTGCACAGATATGTGTTAACTGCCTACTACGAGTTTACTGTAGACACTTGAGTACACCAGCAAGTAAAACAGGTAAAGGTCCCTGTCCTTTAGCACTTACATTCTAGTGGGGTTTACAGTGCTGTGGAGGTTGCATTTTGAAAGTGTGTGATATAAAGTTACCAATAACTGTATACTCTAGGTGAAAAATAATAAATTGCTGAAGAATTTAGTCAATAGGTACAGAGAATAGTGACTTGGTTTAAATCTTACCAGTGCCTTGAACTGGGCTTTCTTCTTGCTGCAGAATGTTCCAGCTGACCTCATCCTGAGGTCCAGGGCAGCTGGCTTCTCACAGCCCTGGCTATAACCTGGTTCTCTCATCTGAAGCCTTTCCTAGTGGCCTGGTTTAGTGATGAAGGAAACATTTTACCCCCTGCGTGACTCAACACCTCCAACAGCCCCACCTGCAGTTCCTGGCAAGTCTCCGTTTGAATATTTGACTTAAAAGGGTCATCCTGAATTTATGAGACATTTCCTGCTTTTTTGTTTGCTTTTTTGCCCTTGGGTACCCAAAGCCTGTGTCTTGAGCCATATTGGTCCAAAGGTTTCTTGTGTGTGTGTGTGTGTGTGTGTGTGCGTGCGCACGTGCATTTTTCTGTTTGGGGGTTTTGAGATTTCTGTTGGCCCAATGTCATGAGTGGCTGCCTTACTCCATATTCTATATACCACCGTCCTTTTAACCATAGTCCCAGAGCAGGGCACGTAAGAGAGCCAAAACCCAAAGGTAAAGCTGATAAAGCAGGCAACAGGGAGCAGCTCATGGAGGTGGAACGCAGCTGTGAAGTGTTGCTGCCAAAGTGTGAACTACCCTCTGTCTTCCTTTAAAATCTAGAAGAAAGCAATGCTTCCCCTACATGATATAAATGACCGAGCTCAGTCATGTCTGTTCTAAAATAAGTCGACTTATACCTATTACATTGAAAGAGAAAAATTAGGCCCTGGCTGGGATCTCAGTTGATTAGAACATTGTCCCAATAGGTCAAAGCTGTTGGTTTCATCGTTGGTCAGGACACATTCAGGAAGTAACCAATGAATGCATAAATAAGTGGAATGACAAATTAATCCCCCTCTCTCAAAATCAATATAAAAGAGGACTATGAATACACTTTTTTCAAAAAGACCTAATTCATATGCTATCATTCAAACATCTTTCTCTTTCTGTCTTTTGATTCTGAAGTACTATAATTTCTGAAGATTGTGTGCATTTAGGGAGATATTTGCATGCTATTCAGTAATATTAGCCTTGTAAATAACCAAACCATCATTAACTGTTATTGGAAATGTGCCCTATTGTTCCCTTAAGGCTCTTTCTCCTTTCACCTTTTCTCGATCAGTTGCTAGGT
This sequence comes from Mormoops blainvillei, assembly GCA_004026545.1. Taxonomy (NCBI): domain Eukaryota; kingdom Metazoa; phylum Chordata; class Mammalia; order Chiroptera; family Mormoopidae; genus Mormoops; species Mormoops blainvillei. The sequence goes on along the minus strand of PVJD01001256.1, from coordinate 111,629 downwards.
GGTCACTAGTATTTGGGGTACAAAAAGGGGACCATTAGGAGACTGAAGGATGTACATAATGTGGTAGATGAGTTTGAAAAAAGAGTTCTCACATGTACTTTGAGGGTCTGATTGGAATTCAAATGACTTGAATGACAGGCCAAACTTCCTATTGTACAAGAAAGCCATCCATAGGTATGGGTTGGTTCAGGAAACCCTTGGCTATATTTATTTTGGAATCTACTAGGGATGTTTGGTATCTTCTAGGTGAATTTTGACTTGTTTTTAAAGCTTGAGAGTATTAGAAACCACGGGATCCCATATAACTTAAATAGAATCCTATTTCTTCCTGTCATGTTGGAGAGTGAGTATTATAATAAGCAGAAGTAGGTGGAGCTCAGAGTTTGGTGTCAGTTATTAATAGTATGTATGGAAGAGAGGAGTGCAGTGGGCATGGTCTGCGGCAGTGGCTTATCTTAAAAATGCCTTTGGGTTTAGTGTTTGGGGTATTCTCATTACTTTTGTATGGCTTTGTACAGGAGGCCGTATTTTTTGTCAGATTAATATCTAAGTAAGAGTGTGTTCCCAGCATAATGATTACCCAGCATCAGGAGGGCGATCCGGGAGTATGCAGCTCAGCCACCAGGAAACCGGTGAAGGATTAAAAGCAGGCAACCCACACAGTCACTCAAGATTCATACAGCAGAGCTGCCAACCCCCCATGTTATTCTGGGAACATCAGAGAATGCAGAAATAGACAAATCACAGCACCTCAATAAGTAGCTTTAAGGTTTAGTCAGAGTGAGCTGTCCTGCAAAAATTTTAATACCTTGATTTTATTTCTTGTCGATCTGCAGAATTTTCATTTCTAGAGCACACAATCACTCCTCATAGAAAATGCACCTAGGGTTAAGAATAGAAAGTAGAATATTTTTTTAAATCACGAGGAAGGAGCTAGAGGTTTTTTAAATGAAATCTTGGGGGAGGGGGATGAAAGGAGACACGTGCCTCCAGTGGTGTCCTCGAGAGACATGAAGGAGCTGAGGTGGATAAGAGGGCTGCTGGTCTGAGCTTGGGCATGAAGTTTTCATGGGAAGAAAATGTCAGGAAAAGGAAACATAGTTTGAAAAATAGTCAACAGAGCTGAGTGTCCCAAAGTGTTTTGTTTTGTTTTATTTTATCTTAATCTCATACCATGGTATTTCTACGACCCATCTGAACCAAGGCAAGTAACAGGAAGTGAAACTTGAGAGTGTCAAAAGCATTAGTTTAGATTTTTAAAAAACCTGAAAAAAATATGCATCTTAGTATGCAACAAAGTAATTTACAAACACTGAATCTGTAGAGGAAGATCTTAAAGAATAGCAGTGATCAAGGAGCCATAAATGGAATTCAACAGCATGGTGCTATGATTGCTGATTTATTAGGCACCAAAATTCATGGCACTTTGATTACTGCACTTGTTTATTGCTTCATTTTGGTAAATGTGCATATATCGATAGAGACTTGTATAAATGCACCCACAACCTCAGTCTCCCAGTCCTTCTTTTACAATCACGTCCAAATTCACCAACTACATATTATCCTTCTAGAAGGTTCTTGGGGAACTGTAAACCGCTCTAGGGATGACTATGCTTTCACTCACTGTCATTCTTGTTTCAGAGTGATGTATCCAGAGATTTGCCCTTGGTTTAATTGAGCTTTTCTTCAGCAAAATGTTAACTGTAGGGCAAAGTTGTTTCTGTTGTGGTAAGACTTTGAACATTTCTGTTACTGCAATTCAGGTCGTACTTGGCTGTCGGGCAGCAGTCAGACTCAGAGGGCTGCCATGCCATCTGCACAGAGGGAGGGACCTCAGAGTAGGCCCGGGCCGGACACTGCCAGCCGCAAGCCCTCTAGGACACACTCTCTCTCTCTTTGCTTTCCCCTTCTAGTGTTTGTGACAGATGAGTTCACTAAGCACTTGACTATCTCCTACTTTGTTCTTTCAGCAGACCATTTGTTTATTGGAGAGCTTATTTTGGCAAGTGAATAATCAGCTGTCTGAACAAGCTCAAGGGCGATCAACGGGAATATTTGACCTCAACTTTATATGATACACATTTTTAATATTAGTGTGTGTGACTTAGCAGAACGACTGATCACAACCGGCTTTCTGAGAGCACACATCAAAAGTTCTAAAGTGCACACATAAAACAAGTCTGAAAAGCCCTCCTCATTGTCAAAATTCTGTGATTTTTTTAAAATTTGCAGATAAGGAAGTATGGACAGGAGATTCTCACAGCCATTTGTTCTTGAGATCAAACCCACAGATTTATGTTGTATTGCTTTGCCCCTCTTCAGAACTTTAATTAGCACAAATGTATTGCTTGTCTTCTTATTGCACACTATTAATCAGATGTAGTTAAGCGATTTCATTTATTTCTCATAGTGCATAAGTTGTTTCCTAGAAGTTGTAGCTGTCCGCAGGGGGAGTAAAAGTAGTGGGGTCAGGTAATGACTCCTGTTGCTTTAGAACAACAGCCTTCAGTTCCCACTGTCTCCAGCCCCTGTCAAAAGTTGTGTATTTACTAACTCGGATGTGTTAGTTTGGGATGAGGTCAGCGAACTATGACACTAATGTTTTCTGGAACATGGAGAGCCCTAGACTATATAGTAGACATCATTCTAACCTTGATGTCAGCACCAACTAGGTGTAAAGTTGTGGGTAAACTCCTTTAACTTTCATGAGTCTCAGCATTGCCCTCTGTAGAATAAGTAGGGTATATTAGATGAGTGGTTCTCAAACTTGAGTGAGCAACAGAATCAGCTAGAGGACTTGTTTAAATGCAAACCACTGGGCCTCCCAAATTTAACAGGGTTGGAATGGGGGGCTGAGAAGTTGCCTTTCTAGCATGATCCCAGGTGATGTTGCTACTGCCTTTCCAAGGACCACACTTTGAGAATCACTGGATTGGCGATTTCTCTGACCATTTCCAGAATTTATTTAGGGTGGCTATCTCAGGCCCAGTGGCTGCATACCATAGCCGAAATGGAGTTTCTGAATGCATTGTCAGTGGTAGGTACGTTTGAGGGAGTGCTACCAGTAGACTGTAATAAGGGAAGAAACTTGGATCAGTTTGGCAATGGGAAAGCCCAAGATATTAATAGTAGCCCTGAACTTAGTGGTGGAAAAGTCCAAAAAGCTGGTGTATGAGAGTTTAATAGCAGGGAGAACTCAGTGGTGAGGGCTGTAGGGAGCTGGCATGCAGCTGAGGTCATGAATTCAGTATAAGTGATGTGATAGATTTCAACAAGTTTATGTACATATTGGATAAAAAATAATAATTTGATTGATTTCACAACTCCGCAACTGGGCAACCAATGCTTTTGAATTTCTACCATTAATGTAACTTTTAATATCAATGAGAAAATTATTCTGTTCCATAAATTAAGTGAAACAAGATCTAGTTGTATCTGTAGCACCACTATCCTTTAGCAGCTGTGAAATAAACACATGTGCACCAACACAAACAGTATTAACTCAGAAGAGTGTTGGCTTTATTCTTTGTTGTCTGGACTCTAACAGGCTCTATTAGTGATTCTGGAAAGCATTAAACCCTTGGCTTTTTCAAACGTTGCCCACAGTATTATCAAGTTTTTTTTCAAGTACATTTCAATTCCTTCTATTAGGAAAACCCTTGCTCACTTACAGGAGCCAAAGTACATGACTTCTAGGTGCAAATAGGAAAATGACAGAGGGACTGGTTACACACTATTCATAGCTATATCTTTTTTTCTTTCTTCAATGTTTAATGATGAGGAAATAAAGGGGAATGGCTTGTTTATTTCCTAGTATTTACAAAATCTCATCTGCTGCTGTTCCTTAAAATTTCTGAGTTTTTGAACCTTTTCCCAAAGCACCATAATGTTCCTTAGATTTTCATACAGGGCTATTGGCTGAAAACAAGTTTGGAATGTATACAGACTGTCCATCTTAGGAAAGGCTCAGCTTAGGAGAAGTTTAATTTAATAATTTAGTGGGTACAAGTGGTCCTGTGTGCACTAGCCAAAAATAAATGTGCTCTGTGGTTGAGGACTATCAATAGATCCCAGCCAAGAACATCTCTAATAAGAGAGAGAGAGAGAGAGAGAGAGAGAGAGAGAGAGAGAGAGGGAGAAGAAAGAAAGAAAGGAAGGAAGGAAGGAAGGAAGGAAGGAAGGAAGGAAGGAAGGAAGGAAGGAAGGAAGGAAGGAAGGAAGGAAGGAGGCATTGAAAACACGAATGAGCAGGCATAAAAGATGGATTTCCGAGATCTGGCTAGCTCTGCTGGCTGTGTGTGTTGAGGGAGGGGAATTTTTCTCTTTCTCTCTTTCTGATTACAAATAAAAATTACATCATTCCACTCATATCATGGGAGGGCAGTCTCTGCATACCAGCAAACATAAAGCTCTGAGCAAATAGGTATACCTTGCCTGGGCAGCCCGGGTTAGGAAGCCTCAGTTTGCAATTTAAGTAAAGACAATTTTCAGAGGCTGTATCCAAGTGAAATAGCTTTGGCCTCTTACCTTTCTTTCTCCACCAAGGTGAACATCTCCCATTACATCTGGAAATTGTCAATGAGCATCACTGGACCAATACTAATTTTTAACCAATAAGAAGTAACCAGATGCATAGTATGAGCCAATCAGAATGCTATAAAATTTGATAAACGATTTACAGATTGTTGCAAGGACAATTGCTGAAATAAACAGAAAGATTAGTACAGAAGAAACATGTTGCATTCTAATGCCTGGGCCAGAAAAAAAAAGTTCTTGCACCTGTTGAATCAACAGCATTCTTATTTTCTGTAGTAGTAGAGGAGGTGAGGGAGAGAGGGAGGGAGGAGGAATAAAGAAGAGAGGGAGGCTATATGAATGAAAAAATGAATGAATGAAATCATGGGAGAGAATAGTCAACTTCTAGACTCCCCTACTAGCCAGTTACATGAAAACATGAGAATTCATGAGAATTTGGCTCAGAATAAATACATTGTTATTTCCAGGTATACTTAGAATTTCCATAGTTCCAGGATTAGCCCTGAAGCCATCCAGTGTAGTTACTGATTTGCATGTTTCTGAAACCTCAAAGGATCTTCCCAAGACCTGGCTCAGATTCTTTTTTCTTTTTTTTTTTTGTCACTAAGTCTAGATGGTGTTTCCAAATATTTTACTCAAATATATTTCATTCTAAAAATGTAAGCTCCATACATAATATTTAACAATTCCTTACACCAAGAGAAAGTAAAAAAGAGCAATCCTCTCAAAAACCATGTTTTTTCATATTTCTTTCTACTCTCATGTGAAATGGAATTATTTTATGTAGTTTTATGATAACATAACTTCTTATTTTCAATCTTATCCCCTCCTTGTAAGAATTTCAGCATTGGCTGAAAGCACATTACTCTTCGTCTTCTCTTCATTTTTATAATCTATTGTTACCCATTTGGAAACATTTGGCCTGATCAGTAATGATGCTTCCAGATGGCAAAAAAAAAAAAAAAAAAATTTCAATAGCAAAGGGCTACAAATAATGAAAAGGGCATTCTGATTGTATTTCTTATACCCATTGAACCAAATTGTTCTCAGTCCACCCTCTCTCCAAGAAAAAGACGGATCTGAGTTGGAGTGCTCAGTCCTTATAGCGTTGTCTTGCTGTGGCTCATATAGAGACTTGCAGAGTAAATCACAAAAGTCTTGAAGTCTCTAACTGGTGAAAGAAATGGACCATTTTAAAAATATCAACATTGGATACCAATAGTTTAAAGCTACATGACTCTAGTTTACTAGCTGTGCCATTGCTAATGAGGGAAAAGAAAGACTTCAAAGATCAAGTCCCCACAATAAAAGGGTGCCCATGAGTGTGAAGTGGGTCATTTTTAATGACTTGCCAAGAGCCACTTGTAAAAATGTATAATAGAAGTTGTTAAGAGATTCTTTGTAGTCAGTTCTTTTCTAATTCTGAAGTGTTTTAATGAACTCAGTGTATTCTTGAACATTATCTCATACTAGAAATAGCCTTGATGAACAAATAATGAGAAAGAAAAGGGAAAAAGGTTTTACAAATTACCAACTTAAATAAAAGGAAATTCCCAGCCTAATTTTTTATTACCTATGTAGCATTAGGGTCAATAGTTTGAACAGAAGGGTAAATAGGAAAGTTTCTAAGTATTTTTTTTTGCCAGGAAAGAGACGTGGGGGCGGGACATTCTCCTTTAGTCAGCAGCAGTGCCTATAGAGAATAGATTGACTGGTATTTCTATGAACCTCAGAAGTAAATCAGTGTGTGTGGATTTAGGAATCAGGATAAATGAACAATAGCTGCCTTGTCATTTCAAATTCTACATCTTTCTCCTGCGTTAGAATCCTTTCCTAGAAGAGTATGGATTTTTTTTTTCCTTGAAAGGTAAGTTTTGTGGTTAAGAAAAGTTATCAAAGTGATGGTGAAATAACTCCAAGGAGGCCATTAGGAGGAAATTGACTAAAGCTGTGCAGCTCTGCGACCTGGGCGCTTACATGCCTTTACATTTTTTGAAGAAGGTTTCAAATTCTTGCTACACTCCTAGGAGGCTCTCAGACTTCAGACACTAATCCCAAGTAGAGTCCCCGAGTCCGGAAGACATCAGTTCACTGTGACAAACAGAAAGCTGAATTACTTTCCTGCCAAAGCCCTGTACAGATTTATTTCCTCAACATCAACAACAACAAAAACCCTTTGTGACCAGATGTTTTGTGTCGTAGTAGAGATAGAGGTGGTATGATCCCGAAGAATGAAGGATTTTCCTTGCATCCCAGCTCTGACACCCAATAGCTGTGCATTGGCTCTGAGCCACTGAACTGCTGCTGTTCTCTCATTAGTAAACTGAGAATGACTAGAATTTCCACTCAGACTCTTTTGAGGATGTTAAGTAGGTTACATATGTGGAAACACTTTGTGTACTTCGGGCACTCTACAAATCTCTAAAGGCTGAAGGGTGGAGCTAAGTGGGAATAAGGCTTAATTCAGCCAAGATCAAGTAATCTCAATCAACCCCTTTATAGTACATATTCCTTTGTACCCACAACTCATTGATTCCTGTTTTCAAGTGAACAGATAAGTTAAATGGTTTCTGTGTCTTTCTATTTTCTCCAGTTACATTCTGTTTCGCTCTGTCAGTACCTCTTTCTTGATCAAATTTTATTGGAAAAAAAAAGCAAGTAAGAATCAGACACTCAAACAGCCAAGCGATGCTAGCAGAGTGAAACGTAGTGAATGAGTTGGACCCAGGTCCCATTCATCCAAATATCAGGGCCCCCCCTTTAACATCAAAATATTTTGAAAACCACCCCATTACTTAAAAAGTTAAAAAGGTAAATGCTTAAACTATTAAAATATTTTTTTAAAAAACAGAAAAAAAGATTAAAGTACAATAAGAAAATATAGTTAGTATTTATATTATTTTGAGGATGGAAAGGACATACTAAACATACTTTAAAATGTTTGTTTTCCCAGCAGTTTAAAAAGTACATTTTAAACAGCAATGAGATACTTTCTGATTAGCATAGATTTTTTTTAAATGAACTAGTGAGGGTGACAGAGAGAGCGAAACAGAACATCTCATTGCTGTTGGATGGGATTTTGGCATGATCTGTCTTCAAAAGCAGCCATTTGGCCACACACATCCAAACCCTCTACAGGTCGCATGATTTGGTCCAGCCTTTCTACTTTAGGGAAAACATTCGATACAAATAATACACCCTATACTCAATTATTTACCAATGGGGTAAACTCCAACTGAGGAAAATTCCGTCCCTCAGGGACTATTTGGCAATGTCTAGAGACATTTGGGGAAGGTAGTGCTACTGCATGCAGTGGGTAGAGCCCCACACTGCTAAACATCCTGCAATGCACAGGTCTGACCCCCGAAACTAAGAATTATCCAGCCCAAAGTGTTATAGTATGGAAGGTGGAGAATCCTGGTATACATGAATGTTTACTAATGTGCTAAATATCCAAAAACAAAGGGCTAGCTAAATATATTGTAGTGCTTTTGTATGATGGACTATTTTGCAACAATTAAAGTATTACCAAAATATATCTAATGATATGGAAAGCCTTTCACAACCTATTGCATTAGAAAAAACCATTCACAAGTAGCATGATTCTATTTGAGGGTAAAAACACAGACTTAATGAAATGTATCCATTGCCAGATATTTATAGGGGTTGTCTCTATGCAGCTCACTGTGAGTGATTTTTAAAATATATTTTCATAGCATAATTAACTTGAATTATTTTTAAATTCAGAAGAAGTTAATAAAACTAACCCTGATACATTTTAAAAGAAAATCATATACATGAGTTATAATTTTAGGATCTGTTGATTGTTTTCTCAATCAGCTTTCTCAGCTATTATCATTTTATTAAATCTTTAAAATACATGTATATCATTAGAATAAATGCTACACATATTTGAAAGACAGCAATTTATGTGTTTGCCTACAGGTTATTGTCATTTCTTGGATTTGTCACAATAGTTTTGGTCCACATGTAAGCCTGAAGTGGACATTGTCAACCCTTGATCAACCCATAGATGTTTACAAAGGTGAAGCTACATTTTATATACTGATAGTTATTTTCTTCGGCTTTTCCTACCTATAAAATTGAAGTAAGTTGTCAGAAACTGAAGTAATTGGTTTAATCCTATGTTAATATAATTCTATTAATGGCAGACCACATTTTTAAAGACTATTAAACATGAGAAGTAAAGTATAAATAGTATGGAGTCCATAAATAATGTGGACTCCAGTATTATCAAATGATTTCATAAAACTTTTCATGACTGCCTCTTTATTAAACCTCAACCATGGGCTTGAAAGGAGAATGTGATAATGAAATTACTTTTCATCTTTCTTAGATGTGATTTTTCCCAGGATTCCATTGGCCACCTTTGAAATAACTTAGTACATGATGTTGGCAAGCTTCTACATTTGAAGAAACATTTTTCCTTGTACTTATTCACAAAATAATCATGCTTTGACATTAGACTTTATGAAAAATATTTTTTCTCGGCCCTGGCTGGTGTGGCTCAGTAGATTGAGTTCTGGGCGGTGGGTGAGGCAGGGGAGAGCAACAGGGGAAAATTGGGACAACTATAATAGAACAACAATAAAAAAGAATATAGTCAATAATATTGTCATAACTATGTATGTATCAAGGAAGTAATAGGCTTATTGGGGAATCACTTTGTAAGTCATATAAATGTCTACCTGTGATGCCGTATACCTGAAACTAATAATGAATGTAAATTGTAATTGAAAAATTAAACATATTTTAAGGTTCTCTCTCCAAAAAAAAAAAATTTTTTTTGGATATTTAAGTTATGTGTTTTCTAGAAATATAAATTTTTAGTAGCATGTGTCCTGGGAATGTAAATTGCATTGTATTACCCCCAATCATCTGTTCAATGGTTATAAAATGCTAGTCTTAGAGAAGTACTGCAGACGTGAATATTAATAGATATTAATTAACGCATTCATTCATTCTCCTGTTCAGAAAATATTCATTTAACTACAAGTACATACCAGGGAATTGGGAATATGACAGGGGAAAAAACAATGTCCCTGCCCTCATGGGGCTTGAATTCTGATGAAGACTGATGCCTTCTTATGAGGAGTTAGGTGTCTAGATGGGAAGGAGGCAGACTGAAACAAACTCTCGCGGTGCAATGTGGTAGCTCCTATGATGGAGGTTTGCACAGGCTGTTAACAGAATTGCAACGGGAGACCTAACCCAACCAGAGACAGACAAAGCCAGTGAAGACTGCATGGTGGACAAGATGCCTAGCTAGAAAAGGAGGATTTCCCATGGGGAAAATTATGGGAACAGTGAGCCAACAGGATAGAGCTTGGCATCAATAGTGGTGTGTTGTGTCCAAGGAAGAACTGACCTTTCTCTTGGAAAATGGAACATGAGTAAAACAAGGTACTGAGCATTTTACTAAGTGACATCAATAAATGCAGCAATGACTACCCTAGAAGTATAACTACAGAGCCAGAAGAGGTCTTTGGGGTTATTTACCCCGAACATTTGATTTTTAAAGACGAAGAAACTAAGGTCCAGAATGTCACAAAGTAGATTGAGGGCAGAGCTGGAAGGCACCACTGGCCTCCTGCTGGCCAGGGGTTAGCAGCTCTCCTTAATTATCTGAGTACTTTTACACCACGTTACACACACTTACGAGGCGCACACGTACGACAGCTACTCGTTCTGATTTCTCATCTCACGGAAAAACCAATTAACTATGGTATTCCCTTACATGGGGCATTGAAATATATTTTATCTTAGAATACTTGATTAAATATTCATTTTTAGACACACATGTACTGTATATAACACAAATTGCAATTGAATGGTCTGCATTTTATACAAGCAGAAAAATAACATGATAAGCTGAGAGTCCTCAATGAAATTATTAGGATTCACCAGGTTTCAACTATATTTCTGCTGAGGTTTTTCCCAGCCTCATCATCACTAAATAGACTGGAGTTTCCAAACTCTTTTTGTTTGGGTTTCAAATAATAAGTGATGAGATGCAAAAAACTAAGGGACAAGGATCTCTAGACCCAGGAACTGACTAGTTTAGAGAGCAAAGATGTCATGCTCTTATCCTCATAGCCAGGATTGAGTCAGGAGGGCAGAGGCCTAGACATTAGCTGGAATTTCACTGCAAGAATCACTGTCTCTGTTGGAATAAATGGCAGAGAGAATAAGATGGTAAAAGTGGTAATAATGAGGATAAACTTACTTTTAAATCATACGTTATATAGTATAGTGAACTCATTGAACAAAAAACTAACTCCCCCATAGCAAAATGTCAAATGAGAAATATTTTAGAAACCTGAAATAGGCTAGAAATAGCTAGGGAATGATACAGAAAAAATAACCAGTTGTTTGTGTTTCAGCGTGACCAGAGGTATCAGACAGTTACAAGACTAGTATATGAATGGGAAAATGAAGGAGGTAGGAAATGTGAAAATCATTCATCTTTCTTCTGGAAAACCACCTTCCTAGCCCGGCTGCTTTGTGCATTGTCTTGGTCAGGTACAATGTGTGAGCATGAGGACAGAAGAAATCTTTAAGAGGTAGGATTATGTTGACGTTGGAAGGAATCTGTTTCTCCCATTTCCTTTCCATTGCTTCAGCGTTGCTTTCTGAGTAATCTATAGCATTAATTTTTTCAGTGGGTAATTTCCTTTTCCCTCCCTTTAAAAATAATTGTTGATGGCTTGTCTTGGTGCCAAAAATATCACAGTCTGGTTTCAGGAAGCAGAACTCCATGAGCAGGAACTCCACACTCCCAAAGATGTTCTCGTGCATAGACAGGACCTGGGATTTTGTGCCCACGCATCTCTGCTCTTCTGGGGCTGCAAAGGGATCTATCTGCCCAAGCCCTGTGCGTGGGCTTCCTGGTTCTTCACAACCTTGACCTTGATGAAATTTGGAAGCAAACTATATTGTTCACATTTGATTTTGTGTTTTTCCTCTACACTCATTAAACCAAAGAAATAGTAGGAAAAAGAACTGAACTTTTCTAGTTGATAGACACTAATGAAGAAACCCAGTGCACTGTAAGCACACCACTGCCTTCTACCATGATGGGCGGGACAGTCTAAGAAGAGGGTAGTTTTCCTCTAAACAACCTTGCTTTATCTTCAGGTTTAAAAATCTATCATTTTCATTCCAAAGAATGCCTTAAATTATCAGGAAGCAATTTACCACTGATTTACTAAAATCCATAGCACACGACAGGACAAAAATTAAGACTGGGTTCAGATTTGCTATTCTGGGGGTCGCATGTGCCGCCAGAATCAGCTGTTCCAGCGTGTGTAGGCTACAGCTCTATGAAACTCTCTCCCTGAACCCAGGAACTACAGTGGATGTTTAGCATATGTTTTCCTAAACTTGGTTGTGAACGTATCGGGCTCCTCTAGGGATAAGGAAAAACTGAGACAGTAAAACCAGCAAGCACATATGTAAATACCAGGTGAAGAATTTGGAGAAGATTCATTGAATAAAAAAGAAAATGTAGGCAATTTCTTGGAGAAGTTGTATTTTCATTCTTCACTGCTAGACTTTGCTAATTAATTTACTCTTATTTTCAACATTAGTTTATTAGTCATACGTAATTATCAGGCTCAAATATCATGCAACACAGAAGATAAATATTTGGTGACAAAGGTAGATGCCACTAGAAAAAGCAAGCGGAGAGATTATATTTAAATATATTATATGCTTACTTGTAAAATAACATTTTTTAACCTAAGAAAGGAGTAATAAGTGTACATATGGCAAGAAATGTTGCACATTTATATGCTTTTAGTACTTTTTGTCATGTTCACCTCAAAAACAATTGTCCCCTTTTTACTTCTTCAGCTTCAAAACAAAAATATTCAAAAAATACGTGTCCCATTCTTTTGGTTAACAAGACCACAGTTTAGCCAGTATCAGAGTCAGAAATCTGTTGGTTTTGTTTTTCCACTGATACAGACGAAAAAGAACACCGTTAAACAAGGCTGTCCTCTTTTCGAGTGTTTTGAGATCTTCTGCATACAGATTTGCTAATTCTTAATATCCAGGATAGAAATATAGTGCAGAACACTGGTGGAAAGCAAAGAAAACTCCCAACATTTAAAGCTTTGAATGATGGCGAACTGCCCCCTTCTGAGATTGTGCAGTCGGTGGTGAGAGCATGGACTTCGAGGTGTGCTCACAGCGTGTTGCGTTTCTCCATTAGCGCTGAGCCAGGCGAGGCTCCACTCAGCCTTGCATCGCTGTGCACTGCGGCTACAGAGGCGCTCAAGACATCAACCAGGGGATGTTGGTGCGGACTAAACACAGAGATGTAAATATACATCAAAGCATAGAAATTTGGACATTTTGATTTATTTGACTCCCATTTCAAGGCAGACAAGACTCAATTTATCAAAACAGCAAACTGGTGAAAAAGTCAATAAGATGCATCGTTTAGGGAAATGCCCCCAGGAATTGATCCAAAATATTGGCATAATATTTAAATTCATTTGCCAAGATCATAAATCATTCTAGTTCCATGAGCCGGCAGGCAGCGGGGCAGAGAGGCGAAGAGGCTGTGTGGGGAGCCCCGGCTCAGTCCCTGCTGCCTTACCACATGGCCTCTGGCACGCGACCTGCTCTGCTGCCAGCTGCCACCTCACAAGGGAACGTGAGAAGTCTGCTATTCCAGGCATAGCCAAGCACTCGGTATTAAACTTCCTCTAATAAGTGATACTGTGGCTATTGAGCTAATTATCACTGTTTGAGGGTATATTTTGAATGCATCCATCTGGACCCTTCAAAATTGACCCACTATGATATGATGAATGTATATGTCATGGACAAGAGAATGATCCAAGGAGAAATTTAGTATTATCCAGAACTAGATGCAGAAAGCCCTCAGTAATTCCTACTGTACTCAGCTGTAGCTTCATCCTCTGTACTTTTTATTCTGAAATGTGTGTTTATTCTCTATGTAAAAGATTATCAAGCAAATCAGCAATAGTGAATCAACCATTTAATCTTCCAGGCACCATATAATAATTTAATTTTTAAATTCAACATGGTACATTCAAAAGACTTTAAAACAAATGGCTCTGTTGTTGTCACTATTGAAATAATTAAAATATCTTTCTTTAAAAACATTTCATACCCAGATTGGAGGAGGCTAAGGACACATGACGAGTAAATGCAGTGGGACCCTGTACTGGATCCTAGACAAGAAAAGAACGGTAGTAGGGCAATTGACAGAATTTGAATAAAGACTTGTAGATTAGTTAATAACACTGGATAAGTATTATTTTCCTGGTTTTGGCAATTGTACAGTCATATAATAAGTTAACATTTTGGGAAGCAGAACGAAGGGTGTGTGAGGCCCCACTGTGCAACTTTTGCAGCTTTTTTGTAAATCTGAAATTATCTCAAAATAAAGAGTTAAAATATTCCATGAATCAGATTTTTCACCATCATATTTATCATCTAATAGGTCAGTTTAGAGAATGTTACCTACAGTATTCATCTCTGATTATAATTTAATGATCCATATGAAATCACAGACTATTAAACCTGGATAGATTTATTTGGCTTATTGACGGAGGGAAGGTGAAAAAAAGCAATATCTAATGATTAGTTTCCTAGGTGCCAGGTTGTAACCAACTCTGTCAGTTGTCACCCAGTATCTGCTCGCCTGTTCTTTCTTGCCAACCAAACCCTGGTTTTGTTCAGGGCCGTGTGTGCCCAATCTCCGCTGAAGCTGAGGTGGCCCATGTGAGCCAGCTTTGGCCAATAAGATAAAATGAGAGGATGCAAGAAATTGACAGAATCCCAGTAAATTTTTACTTTCCTGATAAAAGGAACACATCTGATTCTTCCCTTATTCCCCCATGTTTACCTCCTTTGAAGATAGCTATGATGTATGGAATTCTGGCAACCAGCTCATGGCTGGGAGGCAGAGCCCAAGAACACTATGGCGATGCCAGCACCAAGGTGACAAGCCAGCAGCTGCCTACCTCCAGACTTTTTTGATATGGAAGGAAATTAAATCCTTATTAGTTTGATCCAATGTTGTGTTTTTTGTTACTTGACGCTGAAAACATTTTTAATGTATCCAAAAGATTTACATGAACTGTTTCACTTCATCCTCACCACTTTCCCTTGATGTAGGCATTATTATCACCCTACCCATTATACACATTGGAAAACCGAGGCTTGTGGAGGTTAATTAACTTCCCCACAGTCATACAAGTATGAGTGGGTCTGTAATTAGAACCTAGGTGTGCCTGGTTCTAAGCTTTCCTCCCTTTCCACTGCACCACGCCGCCTCTACATGGTCACTTCTACACCTTAGGTGGCAGTGAGCGCTAGATTGGGATACTTGTCCAAAGTTACCCAAGTAGTGGAGGTTGTATCAAGACTCCAAATTTCCTCAAAGTCTGGCTATTTCTATATAGTTTGGCGAGTAAGGCATACAAAAGAGTTCCCACATCTCTGATACGATTTTATCATTTCACTCCCCTGTGGAACAGTAAGAACTAACTTTCTTCCTTGTAATTCGTAGTGAAGACTTCTCTGGAACAAAAGCCATTTGAACAGCCCAAGGTCCCACAGTGGTCATCTGTGGACCTGAGAGGGAATGTTGGCTCCCTGGCACCCTGCTAGTCTGCTCTAATGCATGACATTTACTTTTTCATCTTAAATCCCTGCAAGCTTTTCCCTAAATAATACATCTTATGGACACTTTCACCCTTCACTGCATTGATAAATGCAGTCTTGCCTGCAATGAAATGGAAATCAAATGACTTAAAACAGAGGAGGAATATAGTTCTGAATATTTTTAGTTGGGCTTTAGTTCACATTCTTTCTAATTAGAAAAATAATGTCCAACACACATTCATACGTGAGGGTACTTTGCTGGGTACATACTTACTGTGTCTCTGCTACACTGAGGATGTGTATAAGGAACCTGAGAAGTGGTCATCAGTGCCCTGGGGGGTCATATTGACATCTGGGAGGAAGACAGATGTCAGGATGCTATAAGTGAGAGAAGCACTGACTAGGAATTAGGAGATCTGATTCCAAGCCAGCTCTGCTTTCGAAAGGCTGATTGCTGTAACTGTGGAAGTCAATATTGAAGAAGAGTCTGAGGTTTTACTGCTCAGAAATGTCTACTGCTCATCCCAGCCAGGCCCTCCTTGATTCCGTAACCACAGTTACCTGGACTAATATAAGAAGGTCAAAGGATGAAGTAATTTTTTAAAAAGAAACTATCCCTAAATACATTAAAAGTATCATAAGTTGATGTTAGGCATGAAAATTATAAGAGCAATATTAGCACACATGTTCCATACTCCTGTTTTTCTAGTAGGATTCACTCCTTCTCCACTTTATGGTACAGGATAGTTAAGCCCAAGGAAGATGCTCAGCACACAGATTTACAGGTGGTAACTATGTGTATATTTTGGGAGGTTGATCTGTGGAATACTGGTTATATCAACAAGAAGGGGATGTGGCTTGTGGTTTAGAGGCTTCTAAATCACTGGTCAGCTTTGATGAAAATCCCGCTCCCCTGGCGAGGGAGCAAACCCAACCCTATCTTTCCAGGGCATGGAAGATAAGTAGTTACACTAAAAGGCTTTATGTATGCTCATCACTAAAAGGAATGATTGAAAAGGCCAGGCTTTGGAGTCAGATATTTTTAAATTAGACCCCATGGCTCAGCCACACAAGCTATGTCTACTTGAGCCAGTTACTTACACCGCCAAGCCAATTAAAAGGAGAATAGTGATACCCTCTTTGTGGTGTGATTTCATGAACTTAAAAACTATTGGCGTAAATTATATCTCCGTGCCTATTCGGATTCAATCAATGGTTGGAAGTAGGGAGGGAAAGAGCTAGTGTCCACCAATCTTCTACTCACCACCTGCCCCCACCCCAAACACCCTTCACTACTCTTATTGCCATGTTGATTCCTTCTATCTCTAGCCTTATAGAGTCTCTTCAATTCTCTGAAGATCTCAGTAGGGACCAAAGGTATGAAAAATAGTGTGACCCTTTTTTTCAAGGTCTAAAATACTTGACATTTAAACCAAAAGGAAAGACCAGATGAATAAAATGTTTCTTTATTTGCGTTGCATTTGCTCAGCCCCACCCAACCTTACTGAAGTGGGCTTCACTGCAAGTGTTTTACTTTATATTTTTCCAAACCTTGGAGAATTTTCAAATAATGTAAGAAATTATCAGTGGTGTAGAATATAATCTACTTAGTTCCATACTGAATGTCACTGTTTGTTGCATAGGTGAGTGAGGACGTAATATGAAATCTGTGTTTCATATGGTTCTAATCTATTCTACTTGGGAAAAAGGGATGGATGAGTAAAGGAAGTGTGTGTTTATTGGGTGTCCCTGTCTGTTTAAGGAAATGGACAGAAGAAAACAATGATCTGGAAACCCTACCACTCATAAATATTCCAACGTTAATTGATTCTCTTGCCTTCTCTTTGCACATGGATTCTTCTTGTGTATGTCATATCAGTATTTTTGTTCTTGTTGTAGCAAATTACCATAAACTTAATAGCTTTAAAAAATGCACTTTATCCTCTGAGAGGCCTGGAGGTCAGAAGTCCAAATCAAGGTGGTGACAGCACTGGGATCCTCCTGAAGCTCTGAAGGGAGAATCTTTCCTTGATTTTTGTTTTTTTTTTAGCTTCTAGAGACTACCTGCATTAATTGACTTTTGGTCTCTTTCTCATCACATTTCCTCCTACTAACACCAGCCCTCCTGCCTCCCTCTTATAAAGACCCCAGTGATTAAATTGGGTCTGCTCAGATAATCCAAGACAGTGCCCTCTTCCTAATAACCTTAATTTAATCTTCACATTCCATTTACCACACTCCAGGGATTAGGAACTGTACATTTATGGTGGGCGGCGAGGGACACCATTATTCAGCCTATCGCATGTATTGACCTAGATGTGGTTTTTATTTTAGATTTTACTCTTCCTTTATGAGTTTCTGTATACCTGTTCACTTGACTATGGCCCTGGACTTCATAATCTGTTCTCACTTTTGTAAATGCAACCTCCGAGCTTGGCTTGCCCTCTCCCTTAATGGGGAGATCACATTTCTGGCCTGCCCTGAGAAATTTAGGTAGCCTGTTGTTTTTCTAAGGGGGTGTCACTTTAATGAAATCATGTTAACCTGGTTGTAGAGGATATTTTGACAGCGTAAAAATAAAAAATAATAAAATTATTGACAATTATCCTTGACGAATTACCAACTAATCTGAACAGGAGTTTTTCCTTGCCTTCTCAGAACCTGAGTGTTGACTTTGGAGATGGAGGCAGGTGTGGCTGCAGTTGTCCATGGTACTGAACCGCGCGCGTGCTCGGTAGGGTTCCATGGCTTCCCTTGACCCTTGGGACCCTGGGGACTCTGTCCAGTTTCTCTGTCTCTCCCAAAAATTCTGGTACAGTTGAGAAAGGAAGTGATTAGGACTATGAAGGGAGCTTAGTAAGAGAGTATAAAGTGGACAGAGGCTAGTGGACAGGCATAACCCTTAGCAAGTTGTCAGATAAAAAATAGGAAAATATTTTTGGCACAATTTTCAAATAATTATAACTACAAAAAGATACCACAATTAACCATTGTTTCAATATCAAATACCTAAAGGGAATTAGGACATTTGTGTGTTGAACACTGTGAAAGGTTCATACGTCAAGCAAAGTCGGTGAAAAAGCATAGTGACTATTATTTGAATTGCACAAAATATTCAAAATTGGCATGTTTTTTACTTGTAATTTGATGGAAAATACTACCTTGTATAATTTATTACCTGCATGTTTTATGTCATGCATTCAACAGCTCTGTCTTGTTTCTGGAAGTTATTGTCTGCCCTACCCCTACTCTCCTCCCTTTCTCTCCCTTTCTCTCCATTGCAGGCACCAACAGTGCACACCGTGGCAGGAATAAACCATTTCATGAATTTCTCTCACTCTCCATGCCCACCCCATCAAACACAAACTGTCCTTTTGACCCTTGACCGTTCCCGTGACACTCATGTGCATATACCTCCTGACCTCACAAACCTCCCATCTTTAGGGGTGGACTAGGAATCAGGAATGGATTTGGGGGGATGAATGTCTACAACTCACATTATTTCGTCACAGAGACCAGTGATTACACATTTGTTTCATTAATTCAGAAATTTGGTGAGAAGCAGGAGTGGAATATGGGTGAGGCATGTCTGCTGCACATACAATTTGACAATTAAAAACAACAGCAGCCTTTTCACACATTGATAAACCCTGTCAAAGCAACCTCATCACAACTGCATTATGAAAACATCCTGCTTATTCTCCCACACTCTATTAATTTTAGGTATTTACTCGGACACACCGGAGATTTTAGACATGTGGGTGCAACGGTAGTCTGATTATGTAATTTTCCACCTGAAAGTACTGGGTTTTAAAATAAGAAGGCTTAAAACAGATTTTAGTTTTTATTTTTCAGGATTAAAAATAGACACCTGTGTCATGTTGTGACTTTTCCGAATGTAAAATGTGAGCCAGAGTTTTGGTTTTATAATAATAATAATAATAAATGGGCTGATAAATAAATAAATCTGGACCCAGAGCCCTTTGTTAAGTGAAACATTACAGAAAGAAGGGTAAATGTCTGCAAACACTCGGGTTGACAAGTTGTGAGTGTTCTGCTGTTGGTTGCAGCATTAGCATCATACAGAAAAATGTGGCGGATTTTTATCCTAATTGCTGTTACCCCCAAATTCCAGTTTTGCTTAGGGCACAGCTCTATTTTACAGCTAGTTAATAAAGAAGACTATAATTTAAAGTTCGTGTTTCCATGGAAACAACCAATTAGATGTGTAACTGAAGAGATGGAAGACAGCTGCCAAAAGTCTCAGGAAAAAAAAAAGATCTGGATTGGCAACCTACAAGAAACATTGCCTGCTAAAAGCTTTTGCCAGCTTCTCCTAGCACTGGCCTGCAAGTTTATATCTGAACAAACATCTTGCACCCATTTGCTAAGTGCTGCATCTGTAATAGATTCTAAAAGGATAATTGTGTCTGGGCCTCAACATATGTGATGGTGAGGCAGGAAAAAATTCTCACTTTTTTTTAGGATAATTTCTCTCATATGTTTCTTATAACTACATGGCACCAACATCAACACAAGAGAAGGAAAAGAACGTTAAGCGAGCTAACTCTGAGTTCAGAAGTGTATTCATAAGTTGATTTTAAATATTCCTATGTTTATTGTTTACATATAACAATGTACAATGCTTATGTTTAGGAAAATTAGAATTATAGAGCTTAAATGAAATATGTGAACCACTAATTTGGAGTTTTGATGTTTAATCCTTATATACCAGTGATACTCTAATTACAGATGTCTCTTAATTTTCATTTCCTAATTACTCTGTATTCATGTGCTTTGTTTTCAGGAAGCTCAATATGCAAATATGATGCATTTCCAAAATAGAGAATTAAATTGAAGATAATTCACATTAAAATATATTTTGTATACATTATCCTATTCATCCTCTTATCAATCTGGTGAGGAAGGATATTTTTATTTTCATTTAGCATATAAAGAAACTGAGATATATTCAATAAAAAGTTCAGGGAGTTGCTTGACGTCACACTTCGTCATTAGTAGCAGTATGAGGGGCAAACCCCCGTCTTGTACCTCTAGACTTAGCATTATTTCCACTCTACAATAGGGCTCCCCCACTAGCTTAAAATTAAATGCATGTGGATCTCAACCACTAATATGTCGAAGAGTGTAGCTTTTGAATCTTCACTCCAAAAGGGCTTATCAGTTAGCAATAGGTGAGGCTCATCAGTTAGCAATATACATATACGATACTCCCTGTAGTCCAGTCTACCTGTCTTTCTCTTATTTGTAGGTAAGTGATGGGAAGTTAAAAGAATAAAACTGACAATGATGGGGGCCACATTCAATTAGCATGAAATGATGCATAGTGGCTGTGTTCAAATTTTGTTATGAGATTGTCAGATTTATAAAATTACAAATACACATGGCACAGCTTTGAATACTGACAGAGAGGTTGAATCAAAATGTAAAAGCTGAACACAGATCTTTTGGGTCTTAGGAGACACATAGAATTTATCTTTTACAGAAACAGGGTATATATAATGTGCAAATTCCTATTATGTTTTTTAAAAATAAATTCTAAGGTTGAATAACTTTTTTTATATTGGCATACTATTCCTTTGTGCAGGAAGCACTGTTATTCCATTCAACCTAGGACTGTGTCAGTTATCTTCCTGTAGCCATGTTGGGGGAATGTGGGAAACAAGACACACAGTTCTACACCACCCCACACACACACACCAACAGCTCGCCAAACAAAATAAACGTACGCGAGAAATATTTTGAGAAAAGATGTAGTGTTGTATAGTATCTTATATAAAATTGGTCAAAATGTGCAAGTGCAATCAAGAAATAACTAAAGTATATTTCCCATATTTTATATTACCTAATATGAAGTAATTATGGTGTAAATTTATGGGTATCTAAAATACTTAGAAAATGTAGGTGGGTATCCTTTCTCAACTATAAGTGTTCATTACATAACTTTTATGCATCATAATATATATTTATTTTATTTGAAGGATATTTCTGGTTAAAGTCCTATTGCATTTTTAACCTCCTCTCTTTCAAATATCTCTTACTTTCTTCAAATCACCAACACAGTTCCTGACTAAAATAATGGCTCCATCTCTTTCTTTATTGAGAAAATAGATTCTACCCTTTCTATATCAACTTCTCGACTCAACACCTCTTTATTTTGGCCTTCCTACTCTTCCTTTCTTAGTAGTGCTCAGCCCTGAGTGCACACTGGGCCCACCCCGGACTGATAAGTTAAGCATCTTGGATGAGAGCCACTGACCCCTTCTCAGGAGAAGGCATGCCCCTCTTCTTTGTCCAAATGAGACCTTCATCTGTGGTCACATTTGCATTGCCTCCTTCTCAAGGGCACAGCTTCCTGAGTCACCTCTCTTTGTTATCGCCTTCATTCTTCTTTGCCAGTGGTTTATTTCTCTTATCCTGCCAAGCAGCTTAGTTCTTCACATTGCTCCCCAACTACCCCAAAAGTCTTTTAGGTACTGTGAACTCCTGACCCTCCATCCCCCCACACCATCCCCACAGATGCAGAATGTACAGAGAGCTACAGGCCCTCTAGCCAGCTTTCTAATAGAGTTGAAATGGCTTAAGAAGGTTATACTTCCAAAAAAAAGAAACAGTAAGATACTTTGGCCAGAAATGAAAGTCGATCATGCCCGAAGGTACAAATGAAGCAATGATCTCACCAGGGATAATGTCTTACAATTGCGGAGCCCCTCTTCTCAAGATCAAAAGCACGTGTTTGCTACTGTCTATATAACGTGAAGTTCACTGTGAGGTTTTATTTATTTATTTTTAGAGAGAGGGGAAGGAGGGAGAAAGAGAGGGAGGGAAACATCGCTGTAGAAACACTGATTGGTTGCCTCTCCAACATGCCCAGCAGAGGACAGAACCCACAACCCAAACAGGTGCTCTGACCAGGAATCAAGCCAACCACCTTTCACTTTTTGGGAGAACGCCCAACCAAGTGAGCCACACTGGTCAGGATGAGAGATTACTTTTAATTGGACTTTTGTTTTTCTCATAGCTCGTGGGTAAAATCATTATTTATTGAAAACTCACAGTTCAGTTAATGGCATAATGAACTGAAAGTTAAACTATTACGGTGGGTTTTATTATTAGGTCTGAAGCAGAATGTAAAAACCATGTCATTAAAAATGGAAAAAAGTGACATAGGATCAACTGCTCTCTTTTCTTTCACATGGAGTGCCTCTTTGAGTAAACCTTTATAGTTGTTGGTTTCCATGACATTCTGAGTTATAAGGAAAATCACCCATGACCCATTAAAAATCTGTTTCATCAGAAACAAACTTGTGGGTACCGAGAACAAAGTAATGGTTTACCAGGGATATGGGAGGATGGGCGAGGATGGGCAGAAAAGGGAAAGGGGATTAAGAAGTACAAACTTCCAGTTAATAAAACAAGTCATGGGGATGTAGTATATCGTACAGGGCATGTAGTCAGCAATACTGTAATAATTATCTACAAGGATAGTTGATTACTAGACTTATTATGGTGATCACTTCGTAAGGTATATAAATGTTAAATCACTATGTTGTACAACTGAAATGAGTAATATTGTATGTCAGCTATAATAAAAAATAATTTTTAAAAAATGTTTCAGATCACTTAGATAAAAATTTACAGAGGATTAAACTAATTTTGAGTCTTTTAGTGATAATTTATACAAAATAAATTTGCATAGGTATCTTTGAAACTTTTAAAGTGTTGTAGATACAGTCAACAAACTAATGGCAATATAATGAGATTAAACAATAAACATTACCTGGTCTTTTTCAAAATTGCTTAAGCTATTGATTTATAGCTTTTGCCCAAGAACAATCATGGAAAAATCTATTTTGTTGCAAAACTCAATAAGCATTTTCTTATTTTAAAAAGCAATTTATTTTAAAGACAACCAGCTACTCTTGGATACTTGTTCCTTTGGTAAAGGTTTCTGAAATTTCCATTTATTGTTCTTTTCTTCTCAAGCCTAATCAACCCTACATCATTCCAGATATCCTACTCGTGTTTGTCAAAAATGTATTTGAAAACTAATTGCCACGTCCCGTGGGGCTTGAATGTACTAAATGATCTCTCTCTGTGCAGCCATCCTTCGGAGCATGAAGGAGAAGGGAAGCCTGGATCTGGAAAGGAGGGGCGGGGAGGGCAAGTACCTGGGTCACAGTTTCCAATGTTGTGTCTCTATTCCTTTGTTGAAAACAAAGAAAATTCTGGTTTGTTTAACTAAATAAATAACAAGATTAATGGTAAATATTCAGTACATAATTATTCAAAAAAATTCAAAGTTAAGGCAACTTGTTTATATTTATTGAATTGAAGGAAACCATATTTATGTTACTGGAAAGAATCTCAAATAGAATCCACCATATATATATATATACATAAATTTTGTTCCAAAGTGTGTGTGTGTGTGTGTGTGTATATATAGAGAGAGAGAGATGGATATATAATGTGTATATATTTTTTACATTACAAATCATTCACACTCCACTAATTCAGAATTCACCATAATTTGATTTAAAATTGCCCAGTGGTTCCCTGCTTTATTTTCTAGAGAAAAGAATTTGTTAAGTATATTAATCCCACGAACTAACTCAGAGTTACTCAGAGGCAGGAATGGGTTGGAGACTTGAGCCAGCTGTGTTGTTTATTCAGCAGGTGCCTCTCTAAACAGGGGGTCAGCGAGTTCTGAGTAAAAATTCTGGGAATTGTAGTTACTCTACAAAAGATTAAAACAATGATTTTTCTCTTCAGACTTTTCACAAAACATTGCTCTTTAATTAAGCTATATTAACAGTTTTAATATTCTGAATAATTTAGTATAGAAATGGATGAACTGGAATTTAGTATACAAATGAAGAAGCAAAAGCAGCCATTTGGCCAGATTTTTTTTTTTGACCACCAGAAACTGAATTTGTCTCTGCCAAAAAGTTAGGAAAATTCCTTTTTTGTTGTTTTTTTTTTTTCCAGGTGCCATAACTCCTTTTGGCTTTAAAAAGTATTAGCTCCCTGATGCCATTCATTTTGAAACTGCTGCCATGCCCGACCTCACTCTTACCTCCGTAAGCGTCAGGGCCAGACACTCGCTCTCTGGTTTGCTGCAGACGCAGTTTTAACGGTGGCTCCCAAGGGCTTCTGTGAATATCCTTCTCCCCGGCACCCCTGTGGCCTAATTTGAGTCCGAGGATAGAGGGCTCCAGGAAGGCTTTCGCCAACAGAAATTAGACCTGATAGTAAATCTGTTATATCTGAATATAAGATAAGCTCTTGAACTCCTTATTTGTGATAAATAGAAAAATAATCAGAAAATTGAAGCTATTGATAACTATGGAAGGATTAGAAGGTTGTTCAAAAACTAAAATGCAGTCATGCTACACTGCAATCTGGTTTTTGAATAATATTTCCTTATCACTGAAACTGGGTTATCCAAAAAGTACAACATAACAGGCACATTGGGAGGATGGAGAAAAAAGTGCGTGTGTGCGTGTGCGTGTGTGTTGGGGGTGTTTATAAGAGTAAAAAGACTTATTCATTAATAAGGAGGCAATGTAAGTGTCTAAAATTGAGAAATAGAGGTATACTTTGTAAATTCCTTTTTTTAAGGTAAATCATGGGAGATTCAGTTAAGAGTTTCCAATGGCTGCCTCTGGAAAGTGTTTGACCTTTTAAAATATGTAATTACCTTACTTTGCTTTTAAAAACAATTTAAAAAATTAAGTGTAATTGAGAAACTAGGAGGTGGATACCGTATATACAGTCTTGCTGTAAAGGAGAACACAAAAATGGGGAGCTGAGGTGAGGGAAGACCTTTTCTTCAGGTGGAGAGATCGGTGTGTGTATTTCCTACTAATAGGATTAAAGAATTGAGAGGGAGAGATTAGTGACACAGGAGAAACAAGGAGAGATCAAAGAAACACAATTCTTGAGAATGGAAGGGGGGATAAGATCTACATCCAAAGTGAAGGCATTAGCCTGTGAAAGGATAAAGGATATTTTCTACATTCTAAGACAGGGATTGAAACTGGGCACGTGGCCAGGGGGTGGGAGATGTTTGAGAAGAAATGATACATAAAGTAGAAAAAAACAAAATGAGGAAGGAAATATGGTAGAGTTGCCAGGCAATATCGAGACTTTCTTTAACATATGCAATCATAAATTTGAAGTGGAACCAAACAGCTATATAATTTTTCTCCAGCAATGTAAATCAACTATTGTACAGGCAGAGAGAGGATGGAAAGTAGAAGCAATGAGATTTGGGATTTGACACATGAATCCAACACCAGAACAGAGAAGCAAGAGAGTGAAGATTTTTACATGGAAGTGAAAACGGTGGTGAGACAAGGGGCCCAGGCTGGGCAAAGGAGGAAGGAAAAACAGAAGATGGCCAAGGAATAGGGAGAAAGTGGTGGGATGAGTAAACTAGAGTGTTGGCAATGATGAAATACTGGAATCCTGGAACTGTCATCATTTCCAGCAGTGAGCTGGAAGAGAAGAGGAGTATTAGTGAACTAGGAGGCGATGCAGCTTCTGGACACGAGAAGGTCCTGGAGATGCTGGGAGACGACTGAGGTGGAGTGGGAGAAAAAACCATCAGAGATGAGGTTCAGAAACTAAAAGGCCAGGATGCTGGATGCCAAAGTTTCCAAGAACGATCATCGCTGAGTCACTCATAAATGAGACAAACATCCTGACAGTGATCAGGGGAGAGCGTGGTGTCACTGGTTGGTGTAAACCTCAAAGGAGTCTTGCCAAAACAAGGGTCGGGGGCAGGGGGAAGAGAGTAGTTGAAAGGAGTGACAAGAGGATCAACTCCAATCCCTGCAGCCCAGGGAATACTGGAGAAAACACCTTGCTTATTGACTGAAGAGGGCTGCGGAGAAGGGAGTGTGCTCAGAGGACAGCTCTCAGGTGGAACCCTGCAGTTAAAGGAGCATTCAGAGTAGGCGAGGAAGGGAGGCTGTGTGCTGGATTATTGACTGAGAGCACCAGTGGTCAGAATGGGAAGGGTTCGCAGGGAACGGAAGAGTGAAGCTTTGGGTCATGAGATGGATGTTTGGGAACAGGAATGAGGGTTATCAGATTTCACAGGAAGCTTGAACTTTTGACAATGGTCAAGGTAAACAGGGGTGTGCAGCACAATGAATGAGTTCTGGTGTTCTTATCAGCAGATGGGCACTCAGTTCTGGCACGGTGACCCCCTAACACTTAGCTGGGGAACATGGCAATGAATGCTTGTTCCTCCTTGGGCCCTTGTTGTCACGGCAGTTCTAGGCAGCCGCATTCTCCACCTCCCACAACAGCCACTACCATTGCTTTTGTAAAGGTCATCTTAAAGAATGTAACGGTGTGATGTCCTGCAGCCATGAGAGAAGAGCCTCTCAGGGCAAGTGTGACTCTCTCACCATTCTCACTGGTAACCTGGACAAATCATATAACTCTGTGAGTCTCGGGTGCTCCAGTAAGGAAGGAAAGTGGTTTAAATTTTTGTGATTATAACATTAAATATGTGGAAGCATGCTTGTTGCATTTTAAAATTAAGGATTTTGAATTATAGCATCAAACAGAAATACTCAAGCATATTAAGTTTATAAAGAAGCACAGTTGATGGGCTTACTTTTGGGGTATATGTATTACTGTGCCATTTGTAATTGAAAGATATAAAAAATGTATATTCATGCATAAATGCATTATACATATATATCAATCACCGCCATCATTTTATTTTGTGTCTTTATATTCCTTTTGTTCCCTCATGCATCGGAAGGTTAGGTGTACCTGCTTCCATGAATCAGTTCATAACACAGCCCTGGGCGTGGTGAAACAAGCTTCTATCTCACCAGCATAAGAGCTGTGCAATTAACAGCATTTCCAAAAAACAGCTTCTAATCACAAGGTTTAAAAAGATCACTGCTTAGCCTTCATAACCTCCCATCACCACATGTGCAAAGGCGTTCGGGTGCTCTGCACTGCCCTCGCCCAAAAGCTGTGGCAGCAACTCAGGAAGAAAGAGTGGAGGCCACCTGTGGGGTGGCCTTCTGCAGCACAGGGTGAACTCCATGTTTATACATGCACATCACACAAACACACACACATACACACATGGACACACACTATGGGGCAGGCTTCCAGCAGCAACCTGCTCACCTTTGCAGCAGTTGGTTATAAACTCAGAAAAGTTACTTTGGAGTATTTTATACATAGAACAAGAGAAACAGTAGATGAGAACGGTGCCTTCATCTTTTTTTGTGCTTCCAAGAGTACAAGCCAGTCGTCGCTTCCCCACTGCCAATTAAAGGAAAGAAATGAGGCTCATACAAGGAATCATGAGTCCTCCTAATATTGAAAGTCACATGATGGAAAGAAGATGAAAAGCAATGTGGATTACCATATTGGAAACAGAGATGAACCAGCAGCTGCCTGTATTACCATATCAAAGAGCATACTGTCCCAGTGACAATTCTTGGACAAAGTAGATTTGAGACATTTTCGATTAAATCCTTTTAAACCACGTCTCCGCTCAGCTGCATCTGGTATGGATTGTGGACTTTTGCTCCAGCTTTGCAACAGTGTGAAATTCCCAGCTTTGGCTGTAGCAGCATGTGGCTCTGGATGGCATCTGTAAAACAATGACACTTCTTAATTTTCATAATAAACAGAAACTACTTTATACAAAAAATATTCAGTATTGGAATTACTCTATTTATCTGACTAATTGGCCTAGACTGTCACTATAAAGTAAGCAGAAAAAAGGAACACACAAAAAGAAGCTTCTGCTTGTAACCTAATTTTCTAAAACTTGTTTCCTCCTGGTACAAATGCTACTAACTTTGGAGTCCTCCCAAGTTCTAGGCTTTTTGACAGACGTTTGCACAGGTGACTTGCAATACTGTTTAAAGGTAAATAGCATTAGGAGGTTTGGTGTTTATTTTTGTTTGTTTGTTTCCTCCCTCCCTACCTTCTTCTTTCCTTCCGTACCCTGAGAATAAAGTAAAAGCGAAGTATTAACAGAACTCACCATGACTGGACAACCAATAAGTAGACGTGGAATTCAAAGTAGGCCTATCACTACTTAGATTCCAAAGTTTTGAGTATCGATGTTAATTGTTTTTTGATATTTCCTATTTTCTTAAGTGGCTCTTCTGTTTCTTGTCAGATTTTGTTCTTGTCATAACAATATTCAAGACTCTGTCAGTTTATAATATACTTACAGCGCCAACTGTCTCTTTGGTACTGGAAGAGTCATTCAATATCTAATAAAGTTAATTGGCAAAAGAAATGTAATCATACACCAGGAGGAAGTTTGTGGATTAGCATGAGTTTGATATGGTTGGTAGAAAGTAAATTAGAAGAGTTTGTAGAAAGTCTTAAGCCCATGTCCAAATGTTTAACTTAATTCAGTTTAATCAAAAAATTAATTACCAAATGCGTCTTATGTATAAGGAACTTAAAAGTACAGGTGGACGTAGAGGTAAGTACAGTGGCTGACTGGCAGCTTGAGCAACACATACGCCCACATTCTACATAGTAGAACTTATGAATGTGACCTTATTTGGAACAAGGTAATGACAGCTACAGTTAAGAATCTCAAGATAAGATCATCCTGAATTCTTTCGGTGAGCCCCAAATCCAGTGACATATGTCCTTGTGTGAGACCTACGGAGGAGAAACACAGAGCAGAAGTCCATGTAGTGACGAAGGCAGAGACTAGAGTGCTGTGGCCAGAAGCCAGGAACCCCAGGAGCCACCAGGAGCTGGAAGAGGTGAGGAAGGATCCTCTCCTACAGCCTTCTGAGGAAGCAGAGCCCTGCTGACACCTTGGTTTCAGGCTTCTGGCCTCCAGAAAAGTGAGAGAAAAACTCTCTGTTGTTTTAAGGGACCAAGTTCATGGTAATTTGTTATGGCAGCCCTTGAAAATTAATTAAGAATTAATGGATCCCCAGCAAAGAGTTTATAACATGTAATATGTAACGATCTGTGCAAATGCTAAAGTAAAGGTGTTACAATATAGGGGCGAAGGAGAACTTATTTCAAATAAGGATAGCTTGAGAGGCCTTTGAGAGTGGCGTGCCTTGATTGTGGTTTTAATGGGACAGCAGGAGATTTCAAGGACATAAGAGAGCTAAGACAGAAGGGAATTCCGAAACATAAGCTCTCTGAGTCAATCTAGTACCATAGTAGGGTCCTGGGAAAGGAAGTGATGTAATCAAAACAAAATTCTACCACCCTGAGAATTCAGTTGTGTTTAGAAAGGCAGAAAGTCTAATTTCAGTTGTAAGGCTTTGATTATAGAGCAACCGACTCTTCTTGCCATTTATCTAAAATTAAACTTACTTTAAGAGATAGATTTCTGAAGAAGCACTAGTAGGGAAAGGAATTAAATTTAGAGAGGAAGAAATTTCAGGCTATTCTGAAAGCTCTATAATATCTTTAGATATTCACTTATTATATAGTATTTAACATGCACTGATTTCTATTTACACAACTGTCTCCTTCATTCCTGTGCCTACCTGATCAGGGAGATGCATCTTCTATTAGTTTCCTTGGCTACCGCAACAAATTACCACAAACTGGATGGCTTACGCCAGTTGAAATATATTGTCTCACAATTCTGGGGGCTAGAAGTCTGAAATCACGCTGTCAGCAGGGCCAGTGTCCCTCTGTTGGCTCTAGGGCACAGTCCTTTCCTTGACTCTTCCTAGCTTCTGGTGACCCTGGCAGCTCTTGAGTTCCTTAACTTGTAGACACATCACACCATTCTCTGCCTCCATCATCAGATGACCTTGTCTGTGCCTCTGGGTCCCCTCCTCCCTTGTAAGGGTACTAGTTATTAGAGTGAACCCTCAACCCAGTCCAGCATAACCTCATCCTAACTAATTACATTTGCAAAAAATCCCTATTTCCAAATAAGTTTCACATCCTGAGGTTCTTGATAGACACAAGTTTTGGGGGAACAGTCTTCCACCCACCATATGTCTGATGCATAAGGGCAACCCAGTGTTCGACATAAAATTGGTAACCATTAAATGTGTGTGGACTAAGGAAGTAGACCAGGAATGTTCATTAATTCTGTGACATTGCAAAAAAAAAAATAAAGCAGGGGAAGGAAAACACAAAAAGAGACAGGGAGTTGGAAGAGAGAAGAGAGACTTTTCTTGTGTTGCTTAGACATATAAATGTGAAATTTGTAAAGGGCCTACAAGGCATTGTAAGATTAGCCCAAGCCTGCCTGTTGCCTGGGCCCCAGCCTTCTTCCAACCTCTTCAGGTCCCACTCCATTTATCTGAAAAATTCCCCTCTCGACGGTCCACATAACTAATGCCATATCCTTAGCTCTTAGCTTAAATGGCATTTCTTCGATAAGGCAACATCTCTCCAAATGTCCTACAGGGGTGATGGCCACCCTTTCTGAGCAGTAGTCACAAACTGGAACCACATTTTTAACTACGCAGTAGCTTTCTGAGGTACATGGCCTCCCCGAGAGCAGGCGCTACATGGAGACAGAGCTTGCCTAATGTGCTCACAGAAGTCCTCAGTGTCTAGAGTGTTTTATAGGTCCTTCCATAGGACAACTTCTCGGGTATTTTAACACTATCATTATGCCCAACCTGTGGCTTCTTCCACCTGTACAGGCCACCTTTGTCCTGCAGGAAATTTACCCTGCCCCTTAAGGCAACCCAGTGCTCTCCTCGGCCCCATGTCTGCTGGGCGTGTCGGTGAAGACAGACAGAGTGACGATACTCAGGGCCATCAGCCAGCACAACCCTGGCAGGTCCTGATTCCATCACTAACGAGCTCCAAGCTCCGCTTTGGAATCACAACCCTTTGTCCTGCTCTGGCCTCTAGATGAACATTGGCTGTGTTTTTGCCATCAGGAGGGCCTCTCCCGCCCTCTGCAGACCCCTTCGGCCCCCAGCCTCTCTCCTTCCCTTCCGTTTGAAGCCAGCTCCCAGGCTCTAGCTCCATGGCTTGTGGCCAGCTCTAGGGCAGTGGAGGGAGAGACAGAGTAGACCCGGGCTTCCGGAGGAAGACCACGGGATGAGGCTGAATTGCGTCACTATACTGATGACTTGCCTCTGAACAAAGACCTTCTGAAATGGCACCCTCAAAATAAAATAATGCCTTTTTTTTTTTTTTTTGGTAAATGTGACATGCCTGGGAGAATTCACGAGGGGCAGATTCTGTACCTCGAACTTGCTCTGATGCTCTATAAGACCCTATTGTCTGCCCCAGGAAAGCCAGGAGCCACTGGAAGCTGGAAGATGATTAGCTGTTTGTTAGCTAATAACCCTCTAGCACTATTTGTTTCTACTTAGATTACCTTTGACTGAAATCTCCAGGTCATTTCTATGATGATGCCAAATTTTAACTCTCCCTGAACTCATGAAACTAGGTTTTTTTTTACTATCAGACCTGATTTTAAAATTTAACCTGAACACATCTTATGTTGTTAGCATCGATTCATTTTTGCAGTAAGTTGAGATCACTGTACCTAATTATAATTTTTTAATTATAGTCTAGCTGTTTTATACCAGAAGAAAAGCAGCATCACCTAAGCAGGTGAAACTTCTCCTCTGAGCCTAATAGAATCTGGAGTTTGACTGCCCAGAGCCTAATGACGCTTGCTCTCTGGTAGCTGTCCGACAGTGGCGACTTCTTCGACCTCTCTGTGCCTCAGTTTCTCGACTGCAAAATCAGGACTAACAATCATACCTGCCTCAAAGCGGTACCATCAGCATTAAATGAGGTAACTCATGTCCCTTTATTATGAAAGTTTCCCACGCCAGCATTTTTCTTAGCAAATCATTTTATCAGATGACTGCCAAGCTTAGTCACTGCCCAAATCATTAAGCGCTAAAGAAAACTTCCTCTTACGAAGATTCCTCTTTCCTTTTCCTTATCATCATCAAATTATGAATTGCTTTGAAAATATCACAAATGCAATACATCCTTTTGAAAACAACACAGTGGTTGGGGATCAGCAGTGCACCTGCAGAGTTAGAGCAGCCTTTCCAAAGTTCAATCACGAATTCCAGAAGGAATGATGGGCACAGACCCGACTCTAGGAGAAGAAACACGGGAGGCAGAGGCACAGCAGTAAAATACCGTCTTTTCCAAACCGCAATTCCTAGAATCACAGAGGAAAAGCTTCATCTGCTTAAGTGATGCGACTTTTTCTCCTGAGATGTAAATGAGTTTTCTGTGTAAATCGTTCTATGAGGACATCTGTTTGGAAAGTTAGAGTAAGTAAAATTAAACAGGCTTGTTTTAAGGCCCCAGACTTCTTAAAAGTCCCTTTAGCCATGAGAAGTCCTGAGAATTCAGTGTGCCTCGGGACAGGGTGGCTGGGTACAGCAGACAGAGCGTGGGCTCTGCAGTCAGTGTGCTGTTCGGGACTTCACGTTTAGTATTAAAAAATGGAATCAGGGTTTAAAATAAACCTATGATTGGGTCTAACAAGTTTAGATCTGTGGTTCTTTGTTTCAAATATTCTGTTATCTTATTTTACTTTCTTCCCTCCATGAAGAACTTGGGTTTGATAATTCAAATAAAAACTATTTCATTCCTAATGTAAGGCATCTATCTGCATGTATGCCTAGTCATGTGTCTGAATAGTAAATAGTACATGTTTTACTAAAGCATACGTCATGCTTCAGGTGCCACCTAAGCTCCAGGAATGGTGTGTATATATGTAGGACAGTCAAACGAGGTAATTAGAGAAGATTTACTAGAGAGATCATTACAAAGTTGAGGAGAAGATTAAAAGGGACCCTATGAAAGATGGGTGGTACCTTGGCCTAGCTCCTGAGCCTGACAGTGCAAAGGTAGACATTTCTGGGGTACTTGCTAGAACTGGGAGGGAGCTGGAGCTATGTTGAAGGAGAATCCTTTGTTGGGTAGAGGAATGGCTGACTCCAGAAGGTGTCAGATAAATGCCATGACCTTTCTGTTCTTTTGCCCTGTCTTTTCTTCTGGTTGATTCCAACCAGGAGCCAGAGAACAAAGGAGCCTTATTGTCTGGAGGTACTCCTTAGAATTCTGGGCACAGAGCAGGGTATGGAAGATTCCAGAGTGGATCTGGTTGAACAAATGTAGAACATGACTCCAAAGAGTATCCCATGAAAAAAGTCAATTGCTAACTAATTTGGAAGAACAATAGGTAATTTTAGTTAATAATTAAAGAGAGAATTATTTTGTCTTCTGGATTTTTACTAATACCTAATCGTTGTGATATTATAATAATAAATGGTAAGATTCTGCTTGACTCTGTATTCATAAAGGCAGGGGAAATAACAGAGAAGTGAAATTATAATGCATATGTTGGCTTAACTGTCAAGCATTTTGTTATGTCCTTGACCTCATGAATAAATGATGCTCATCAAATAAATTCCAGTTGGGAGAAAGCAATAATTAGGGTATTTTCACTCTACTTTTTTCTTTCAGTTTGACTTAGCATGCATTCATTACATACCAAGCAAGCCACGTGCTGGTCAATTATATCTCAATAAAGCTGAAAGAAAGATAGAAGTACTCCTTTCTCATACTCCACACTAAATAGTGTGAAGTCCATTGCTTGACTTTTAGACTTTCAACTTTCAAGTGTTTTCCAGAATGTGTTATGGACATAAGTGGGCCACAGTCTTACCTTTCCAAAGGATGGACTGTCATGAGGAAAAGTAGACTTGGCTGGATCATTTACCAGCACATGAAGTGGAATTGCCGGACCATATGGTAGTTCTATTTTAATTGCTGGAAGAACCTACATATCGTTTTCCATTCTGGCTGCACCAGTTACCTCCCTATCAACTTTCTTGCCAGCACTTGTTATCTCTTGTCCTTTTGATGGCAGTCATTTCAGTAGGTGTGAGTTGGTATTTTATTGTGGTTTTGATTCGCATTTCCCTGATAGTTAGTGAGTCTAAGCACCTTTTCTTGTACCTGTTGGACACTTGTATGTCTTCTTTGGGAAATATGTCTATTTGGGTCCTTTGCCCTTTTTTAAATTAGGTTGTTTGGTTTTTTGCTGTTGCCTTGTATGAGTTCTTTGTATATACTTTGGATAATCCCTTATTGGATATGTGGTTTGCCAGTGTTTTCTCTCATGCCATAGGATGCCTTTTCATTTTGTCATGGTTTCTTTTGTTGTGCAGAAAACATTTTAGTTTGATGTAGTCCCACTCTATATTTGTTTTTATTGCCTTTGCTTTTGGTGTCAAATTTAAGAAATCCTTGCCAAAATCAATGTCAGGGAGCTAACCACCTATATTTTCTTCTATGTGGTTTATGGTTTCAGGACTTATATTCATGTTCTAATCCATTTTTGAGTTGATTATTGTGTATGGTGTAACATATGGGTCCAGTTCCATTTTTTCTGTATGGGGTTATCCAGTTTTCCCAGCAACATTTATTAAAGAGACTATCCTTTCCTCATTAAGTATTCTTTGCACTCTTGTCAAATATTGGTTGAACATATATGCAAGAGTTTATTTTTGGGTTCTGTTCCATTGGCCTATGAGTCTGTTTTTATATCAATATCATAATGTTTTGATTACTATAGCTCTGTTGTATAGTTTGAAATCAGGTGTGTGATGCATCCTGCATTATCTTTCTTTCTTAGGATTGCTCTATTTGGGATATTTTCTGGTTTCATGTATGTTTTAGGATTGTTTTTTCTATTTCTGTGAAAAATGGAAGCAAAACTCTCTCATGCCTATATTCACTAAAACCTTTACTTACCCAGATGAATAAATCATTACATGTATGAAGCTATCTTGTTCTACTATATTTGCATTTAGCAAGGAGGGAGCAGATGAACATTCTCTTTATGTTATCTCTATTAATCAAAAGCAAAATTGTGTAGGCAGAGTCCACTTTTATTCCAGAACGCCTTTCTACACATTTATGACAGTTCCACAGAGCGTTTTCAGTGCTCTCACTGTTTCCAGAGTATCTCGAACTGCTCTGTCAGTTACTTAACCCAACTACAGTGACATCTCCTGGCCAAGATCAGAGATAGCTGGTAGACACCTTGAGGCAATAGACAATTATGAATAAGATTTTAAAGAAATAAATAGAAGATGCTGACCAAATGCTTTGTTTTAAGACAATGAGCATTTTATAGGTTCTTATTGTTTTACCCCCACGTTATAAGAATGAATGACTGATCAGAACTGTTATCTCTCTTGACTAAACAAGGGTAAATTAAGCAAGGAAAAGTGTTTTAAAACTGAAAGGCCCTTGTGGACAACATTTCCAAAGCCTTATAACCAGGGTGGTGAGGATTTTTGCCCCCAGATTCCCTGGCCTTCCCTTATCTTTTGGTGTGAGTTGCCTGACTAGCATTGTGGATACTATATCTTTGGGTTTTTTTCTTAGCAACTTTGGGATACAAGGCTAACCAATGATCACACAATTGTATGCTGATTTTAGGCTCCTCTATTCCTGATTTGCAACAACAACAACAACAAAAGGCTATTGTCTGCAACCCAACAACAATGTACGAAAGGAGAAGGAGTTGAAAAAAAAAGCAACAGAAAAGGTCCTTCCTCCATACAGAGACATTTGGCTTCAGTACAGACCTGAGCACATTTCCTGTGGGAAATATTTTTCAGCCATTTTTAGCTTCCTTTCCTAGTGCGATGCTGTAGCATGAATTGCTCGTGAAACTTTAAAAGACAATTTAAGGTTTAGGCTGGTGGATAACAGCTTTGCCAAAGGAAGGCTTACGGGTGATTCTGTGGCTCCTTGTCGCTGGTGAGATCACAGGCCCAGTCTGGTTTTTGGTTTTGTGTTTCGTTTTTCAATAGCCTTCGATAGCTCCAGGAATCCAACACAGGGACTTGGGAATCCATGGCTGTGAAGAGAGTAGGCGAAAGGCCTCTGAAAAATGATGGGAGGAAGAAGTGGAATAACAAGGTAGCAACACACAGAAATAGAAAGACTTTCTTCTGATAATTTGACTAACACTTTCCTAAGCATGTATTGTTGCAGTTCAGAGGGATATAGTAAAAAATGATTCCATTTTTCACACCAGAGTTTTTAATACTTATCTGTTTGGGAAGCTTAAATATAATTATCAAAGTCCGATGCAGTCTGCAAGCCTGCAGAGAATTCTAATGAAGATATACCTAAAACCCAGATACTACAATTATCATCCATTTACCTTCCTATGGTGATAACTTTAAATCCATGTTCTTTAACCATTGCTAATTATCAGCAAACAAGTGGTGTGTTTGATCATTAAAATCAGCTCAAGCTCTCACTTTATGTATTTTTTCAAGAACCTTTATTGCCTTTTTTGGGGGGACCATGTGGGGAGGGTGGGAAAAAATAGAGGAGAGAAATATATTTTTATTTTAAGTTAGAAGGAAGTAAGCACACATCTTAATATTTTTGCCTGTTCTGAGATTCAAGTGGTCATCAGCATCTCATTGATTTCAAAGGCACATTCATCAAATTACTGCCACAAACACAACAGATGAAGGGGAAAAGCAGTCATATCTTAAAACTGGGATAATAGCAGGCCCCAAAATGTCAAATTTCTTATTCTCAGATGCCTTCCTGACAATCTCTAATCTATTTATCTGGATAATACATAATCCACAATCTCTTTTTATGACCTTACAGATTATTTATCCTAGGTAACTTAGTCGATAAGTTTTTGGACTAATGCAGTGTGCTATTTGATGTTAGGCCATTGTATTATTCATAATGTTTCAAGGATGTGAATTCTCCCTCAAATAGATTGCTTGTAGAATAAATTGTTAAATTATGATGACATAGTGAGGTGTAATAGGATACTCAAAATCAACTCTGAAAATCTCTGGATGGTTTTCTGCCACAGAAACTAAGAATGTCCTGTTAGCTAAGAAAGACAAGGTAGGGACTTTGCTATGAATCATAATGATGATAAGAACACTTTTTCCCATAAATTGCCAATGGGACACACCAGGGGTCAGGTATGTCCTCTAACTCTGGCCCACAGGCCAAATCCAGTCTGGCAGTTGCTTTTGTAAATAAAGTTTTATTGGAACACGGTCACATTTATTTCACACTTTGCAGCTACTTCTGCACTGTAGTGCAGAGTTGAGTACTGGCAAAAGACTTTCGGCATGCAAACTCTCAAATATTTACTCTCCATCGCTTCACAGAAAAAGTTTGCCAGCCCCTGTTCTGTTAGCTTGTCTATTTAGAATATGCACCAGTTCCCAACCCAAACTGCCAAATGAAAAATAGTCCTAGATATAGACACTGGTGATTACATGAGAAAAAAGCTTCCAAGCAGTCGGGTTTTATACCCTTCCATGATATCCATTTCTTCTTATATGATTTTCATACCTTTTATTACCTCTGCAATAAATGTTTTTCCTCTTACTGGCACATTTCAACATGCACTGGGATCCACTGTGCCAGAACAGTGAGGATTATGGAATTCCTTCAATTGCTTGAGACGCTGATCAGGTTGGCTAAGTCAATACCAAGTTAGACACAGACAAACTGGCACAGAGTGGCTTTAGAATGTGTATAATTAGATCCAGAGCTACTCAATGGGAGACTCAGAGAGGTACTGCAGAATGGTTGTTTACTCCCATTGACTGTATATTTTCATGCATATACATGGTAGTCAAAGAAAGAACAAAACTATCGCAATTATCATGAGACAGTATACTTTGTTAGCTGTTTTTTAAAAAAAAAATTATTTGTAGGAACCTGAACTACAAAGTGGATTTCAAAAAGAAATACAACTCAGCTAAGAAACCATCTTGGCTGTTGCCCTGAGTGTAGCTTTGAAAGGGATTCAGTTTTGCCTGATAAATTAATTTCCTTGCTATGAAAACAGAGGTGGGATAGAACATACAAGACTAGGGTGACCAGTATAATAGACCATCCAGTCCCAAACACTCTTAAGAGTGAGAGTGGCACTAGTAATAATTAAGCTGATTAACAGATATAATGTAGGGCTATCCTGGACAAACCTGACGTCTAGTATCCCATAAAACCATGATTGTTGATGGCTCTTGTTTCTGCAAATGATTTGAAAGTGTTTAGCCTCAGAGGGCTGAGCTAGATCATACAGAGCCTTTGTGAGAGATACACAAAGGCACTAGTTCCTGTGGCCAATTAAAGATAGGCTTTCTTTTCTCTGAGCTGATGAAGCCCTATTGCATGCATACACTGAATGGCAGACTGTCTCAACCCCAAGCTAGGATCCCTGGCCAAATGTCTGGCAGAGTGCAACCATTAACCTTGGCACTGGACAAGGTAACACTAGTGAAAGGAAGTTCATGGGGACATGTCTCATTCGATACATGCAACTCTTCAGCTTCGATCTAAAACTCAGTATTAGTGCAACTTTTTTATTTTGGACACCTAGAAAAGACTAGATTTTACTGAAAACAAACTAAGAGAGTTCTTAAGAATAGCCTACCATCTAGACAAGAAGTTTGTGATATCTGTGCTTTAAAAAAATATAGCTTTATGCTCCTGAAAGAAACTGTATGTTCTGAGACTTGAAGCCATCTCAATCTTAGGAATATTAGCTTTTAGATTTGTCTGGACCTTTCTGGGAAAAGTAATTTGGATTTTTTCCATTTAATTTTCCAGATAATTGCTGTGGTTCCTCCCCATTTCATCATTAATAGAGCCCAGATGACAGAAAAGAGGTAGCAAAGAAAAATGGGAACTTCAAGATGGAGAAATAAAGCAAGGTGGCCATCCTATTAAGAGCACTGGTGCCATTTCATGTAATTCTTCTGACCACAAGCTACAGCAGACCATGAGTCTGCTATTGTTTTCATGTTCCTGGCAGACCTTCAGCTTTTTATTTGGAAAGATTGATGACCAAACATGTCTGCCTCGAAGCACACAGACACCCACAGGCTTGCCAAGAACCCTCGCCCGGTGCTGCACGCAGACTCTCTCCTTTGCTCGAGGATGGTGGAGAGGAAATAAAACTCACTTAAGCACTTTAGGATTTTCTTTTCTTCCAGCTCCCCTTTTTCCTTTGGGCTAACTTAATTTCTTCCCTTTATGAATCTGATCATTTCTCTAGATTGTCTTGAACTTTCTTCAGCACTAATTAATTAACCTTTTAATAACGAAGTACCATTTTGCAAAAAAAGTGGGAAATAAGAATTTACATTTGTATATGTTGAAAAAGTCTCTGGGATACTCGAAAACTAGCAACCATGGTGTTGTTGGGAAGAGTCTGCTGAACAGACAGGAGATGGAGGTGGAAGACTTTTTGCTGTGCATCTTGTTTTGTTGCTTCACTTACGGTATATGTGAATTTGTTACCTATTCAAATAATTTAAGTTAAAATAGTTTTTAAATCACAGGGTAAACAAAAACAGCAGCAAATGCTTCGTCCACGCTCTCTTCCATGGTAGCGTGTTGGAAAGTCTATCAGACACCCAGTATTCTGATACAATGAGATTGATGAGGTTATGCGAGAGCTCTAAATACATTTTTCCCTCTAACTTTGCCCGGTCAGCTTTGGGGAGGGTAAATTTCCTGTCTGCAAATGAGAATTCGATCCTAGACAGGAAATGCAATGTGACCATATACAGGACTTTGTGGCACAACATGGTACGTGAGGCAGTACCTTTTGCCAAACTTATTGCAGATGATCACACATTTTCTTTGTTGGCAACCCAGTGTACTTGGGACTCATTCATAAGATAAGCAATAAATGGTTGATATGTTTATAGACAGTGAAATACAAGAGTGAACAAAACCTTCACTCAGCTCAGGGGAGCCCCCAGTGTAAATGAGGGGACAGCAGCCTATACACTCAGCATTGGTGTGTCATCATAGGTGCCATGCCCAGGGCCATACAAGAAAGAGCATTACTCAGCCAAAAGTGTGGCTTCCAGTCTGACAAGACAGAACAAAAGATGTCATTTCTAGAACAGTCTAAAGAATTTTCTTCACTGTAGGTTTTTGTTTATCAGTGGATACAGAATCCTGCTTTTTGAATTATAGTGAAAAATGCAAACCAGAGTTCTGAAGTATTCTTTCCTGGCATTAGAAGTATTTATTGAGGGAGGGGTTGGGGTGCGTGTGGATGAAAGTGGGAACTGAGCGGCCTTCTGTTTTTGACTGTCTTCTCTGAAAATGTCTTTTATTGTATCCATTTAACAGGGCAGAGGATTCTAAGTCCAAATGATCGACATAATAACTCCATTCCATGAGATTTTCAGTTATGACGAATACACTTGATGCACTTGAAGCATTTGATCAGCTTTTTGAGTCAAGTAGATTTATTTCCATTCCATGAGATTCAGAGATGTTTGGCATTTCAGATTCAAAAGCTTAGCCTGATAGTATTTTGGGGGGTTTGTTTTTTTCCTCACCTGAGGACATTTTTTCATTGCTTTTAGAGAAAGGGGAAGGCAGAGAGGAAAGGAAAGAGAGAAACATCAGTGTGAGAGAGAAACATTGATTGGTTGCCTCCTGTATGGACAAGGGATTAAATCCACAACCTGGGTATATGCCCTGACTGGGAATCGAACCCGCAACCTTTCAGTTACAGGACAACGCTCCAGCCAATGTAGCCACACCAGTCAGGGCTGATAGTGAATTCTTTACTTCAACAGAAAAAAGAAAGTTTTCAAGGTGACAGAAGTCCACACACATGTGATTAAGTTTCTCTAATTCCCACCTTCCCCTAACATCCCCTATTTAATTCCTCAATAAGCCCACTTGGCTCTACCTCCAAAATCTATCCTGAATCTGACTACTTCTCACCGTCTCTGTGATGACCTACTCTTCTCAGCTGTCACCTCACCCCTTCTTTGAATCTCTCACTCTCTCCTCTTACCCAAAACAGTCCATTTTTGACCCAGCAGCCAGAGTGGTGTTTTAGAAGTATGAACCAGGTCATGTCTGGTCCTGCTTAAAATAAAAGGCAGTTAAGGTAAAAACCATGCTCCTCTGCATAGCCAAGGGGGATCTGTATGATCTTGGCCACCTATGTGAGTCCAGATGTCCACACTTATGTCTGACCGTCCCCTCCTCATTCACTGCCACCCAGCCATTCGTGTCTCTCTCCCTGATCTTGCTAAACTTGGCCTTGGCTCAGGATATATGTGCTGGCTCTTCCTTTTCCTTGAATACCCCACCACCAAGAGTTTTACTTAGCTCTCCCCTTTAGGTCTCAGCTTAAACATCTCTTCCAAGTGCCTTCTTCAGCCCTCCTAGCTAAATTAGCACTGCTGTCGGCACCACCAAGTCATTCTTCACCAAAATGCTGTATTTGCTTGTTTTTTTTTTAGCATGTTCCTATATCTGAAATCACATATTTAAGTGTGTTGATGGATTCATGTCTATTTGTCACTCCTTGGGAGAAAGTGAGACCCTTGAAGACACAGACTTCATCTGGTTCTTGCTGTATCCTTGACCTGTACATAAACAAAATAGACATTTGTTGAATGTGGACTGGCTGATTCTTAGCAGTTTTATGCTTAGACTTTGAAAACAAGCCACTTAAAAATATTTGACCAACATTTTATCTCTGACTATACTAAGGATAACCTTGACCCCCAACCCCTTAGATACTTACCTACATAACAATGGGCCTGATTCAGATAAAACTCTATTTTGGCATTTCCCATAATCACGTTTTTGTCTTCTTGCAAACGACATTGTCTTCTCCGTGCATTTAAAAGAAAAGCTTTAGCAAATGAGTGGTTGAAGGGAACTCAGTCAATTTTCATGAAACCAAGCATAAATTATCTTGCCATACATTTCATATTGAATTTGGAGTTTGCAGTTGCATATTACCCCAAATTATGTATTCTTTGCTTCTCATATTTCCTTCCTTCCCTCTCTCCCTTCTCCTCCTCCTCCCGCTCCTTCTTCTCTCTCTGCAGCCCCACCACCATTGTTTTAGGATTTCGCCCATTTCATGCGATCTCAGATGGGAAGATTCATCAGGCGGTCTCTACCTTTCATCAAAGGCTCTGTTATTCCCCTTACAAATAAATGAGGATTACTTTTAATAGCATCTGCTTCTCACGCTCCTGCCTCTCACTTCATTACCTATATCCAGACACTTGCCCCTTGACTTCTGCAAGGACACTTTGTGAGGGGGAAGTCTGGCACTCCAGGAAAGCTGTAGGCACTCACACAGACGGGAGCCACCATGTTTGGGGACAGGACTTGGACATTTCATAGCAGCCCACCAGAACTTTCTGCACACATCCTTTGCATCACTGTTAAAGAAGAAACAGTGGGCCATTTCAGTAGAACGGTGGTAGTTCTTCTCTCTGAAGCAAACAACACGAGATTCTTACCATCTTTTGTAGTTATGACTGTAGTTTGTGACTGTCTTTTCCAACCCAAATATCAAAATAATCGATTTTACATTTCAATATTGTTTGTCAATACCAGAATATCGGTGTGTTATAGTTTATTTTCACTGCATCATTTTTATTCTACTCCACATTTAAAATAAAAATTTTGCAATTGATCATTGTATCGGTTTGCGAGGCTGCCCTAACAAAGCACCGCAGGCTGGGTGGCTTAAACAACAGAAACATATTTTCCCATGACTCTGGAATCTAGCGGTCCTCGGTCGGCGTGCTGCCCGAGTTGCTTTGTTCCGAAGTCTCTCTCCTTGGCTTGAAGGTGGCCTTCTTCTGTGCCTTCACATGGTCTCCCTTTTCTGCTTGTATGTATCCTAGCCTCTTCCTATAAGAACCCCAATCATACTGTGGGAAGGCTCAACCGAATGACCTCATTTGACCTTAACTTTATTCAGGACCTTTTGAATGACCATATTTAACCTTAACCTCATTTAACCTTAAGACCTCTTTACAGGCCCTATCTAAAAATACAGTCATGTGCTGATGTGCTGATGGTTAGGACTTCAATATATGAATTGAGTTGGGGTGGGGGGGACACAAATCAACACATAACAACTTCAGGGAGAGAGACTAAAAAGAAGCATGTTCAGCCGAATTACACAACCTTAATGACCGTCTGCAGGCAGTGAAGAGAGATGATATCTTAGATCCTGAAATTTTACCCTTCTTAAATAGAAATCCACTCTTTGAATTTGGGAACTTATATATTCCACAATCTGAAGTTAAAATAAAACAAATGTACTAGAATATCAGATTAAGACATAACTTTTAAATTTTTACATATTTTTGATTTTTTGTGGATTTAACTTGAGGCCCAAGGACCAAGTCATCACTGTAGATTCATAGAATGACACCTAATCACAAAGGTCTTTGAGAAACTGCATCACCATAGCCATTGAGAAGCTTTATAAATAGTCGACACAGGGCCCCAAAGGCCCCATCTGACTTCTAAGGTCACTGAGTCTATCAACCATAATC
Source organism: Mormoops blainvillei (assembly GCA_004026545.1). Lineage (NCBI taxonomy): Eukaryota > Metazoa > Chordata > Mammalia > Chiroptera > Mormoopidae > Mormoops > Mormoops blainvillei. The sequence goes on along the minus strand of PVJD01001256.1, from coordinate 68,046 downwards.
AATTCCAGGAGAAAAATAATCCATTTAGGGGAAAAAAGGTTATTTAAGCACAGGATTTTTTTAAAAGCTAAGTTCTTTATGATAACAGTGTTTGATGGGATCTACTTAATTATTTAAATTCAGTGGATATAAAAAAGATTTATTTACTTTTATTAATTTATTTTTAATCGAAAAATTGCTTGAGTATTGAAGGAGATGGAAGACTCACCTTTCTTTCTAAGACCGTGAGTAAGTGGAGAGAAAAGCGAAGGCTTATTTTTTTCCTATAACCCTTTATGTTTGTTTCTCAAGTTGATTGCCTGCCTAAAACCTTCATAATCACAGAACCAAATTTTATGAGTGATTAAGTTCTTTGAGACATCTGATCCAATCCCATAATCCATAGGTGTAGCAACCAAGACCCGAGAAAAGCAAAATGACTTAACTACAGATCAAACAATTTAACAAAATATTTAAAATTTTAAACTATACCTGTTTAATTTGTTACAACAATTATTTAGTTAGCTTCCTTATAGGCTATGTAAGATAGTTGTACTTAGTCTCCAACGTAATATAAAGTCTTCCACTTGGGTGCTTGTTGCTCCTTTAGTCAAAGCAGAAAAATTAATTCCCCAAACCCTTGCACTTAATGTGCTGATTTGCTGCTGATTCATCTCAAAATCTCCTTCCCATGTATCTACTTAAATTAGCTTTGACAGGTGAAATACAAAAATAAATAAAAACATAAATTTCTGGCACAGCCTGGAAAAAAGTGTAAATATGTTAAAAAATAAATTGCTTTAAAGCAATTTGCAAAACTAGGGAGTTAGCAATGGATGGGAAGGAGTTTAAAGACTTTGAGTGGAGACATGCCACTAGGGCTGCACCATGGATTGATCTGCTGCACTGGGGCTCATTTGAGAGTGTGGGTGCTTTGATAATTGTCACGTTGAGACATCAGATACAAAACAAGGCTTTTCCCCAAACTTGGACATAGACTCACCCTATTCTTTAGGAAGGTTGACCCAGCAGGGAACGCTAAGACAGACTGGGTCAATCCTGGATTGGCGGGTCTCTCAAATACACCAGCTAAGAAGTTTGAGGGCACAGGCTTGACCAGAAGCAGCTCTTTCCTTGCACAAAGGGCAGAAGCAGCCCACAGTGAGGCGCACAGTGATTTGCTGCGTGGCCTCTCCAGTCCCCCAGTCTGAACCCATCTGTCCAGTGTGAAGCATCTTGCACTTCCAAAGCCATGGCATGATTTCCTTTCTAAACAGTAAGATGTACATGCTATGATAAGAAACAAAAAGTGAACACATGGATGTGGTGAGACACGCCGAGCTGACACGAGGAGTTGGCCACCCTGCCGTCAGAGACACTGCTCATGTTTCAGCCGTCGTCCTGCATGTTCCAGGAAGGAGAGGGCCAGCAGAGAGGGCCAGCAGAGGGAGGGCCTGTGTGCCAGGAGACCGCGAGAGCTCCCGTGGGAAACAGGAAATAGCCCCTGTCGGCTGGAGAGGAAAAAGCCTCTGCCGCCACTGGTGCGCAGGGCCCTGCACATTCTGATGAAACATAAGTCAGAGGGTTTAAATGGAGTCCGATAATACTAAATACTCAGCATTTCTGATTAGCAAGTTAAGTTGCAAACTGGTTCTAATCAAATTCCCCCTAACTACCGGTGTGTATTTTTAATTATTATTCTTTTACATTTCTGGAGAAGGTATCCTAAATGAGCCTCCAAACTCTCAAGCGTAATTCCCAGAAATAGCTCCCACTTACTCCTTGTAATCACAAAATATACAGATTTCTAACAGCAGTTCGGGGGGGTGGGGGGGAGGACTTTGGCCAGTGCTGGGCAGTAGTGTCTGAGCCTGACTGGGCAAAATGACATTACGACACACTCCACCCTGGATCCAAAGATTGTCCAGGGCTGGTAACTTTTTGGCTCCTCAGCTGGGTGACAGTGAAGACTTGGCTACTAGGTGTAGAGGCCTCGGACTGTCCACAGCTCTGTATGTGACCACAGCCCAGGGTTTGGCAGTTGAGACAAGACAGCCACTCCAGGTCTATCAGCTGCAGGGGGCACATCTGTGCTGGGAATTACTCACACATTTCTGAGGACTGTATAATTTATTATTTTCCTCTCTCCAAAGAAGCTAAAATATGTGTGTGGAAGTTTTCCTGCTTCCTGTTGTGTCTGCAATGGGCATCTTACTTTAGATTTCCTTCATTGGCTTTCTTAAAGTAGTATCAGGTTCTGCAGATCTCTAAGCCAAGTGTTCCATTTATGTTCATCTGTCTTCCTATTTAAGTGGAATAAAATGAACTCCTGAATTTATTTCAAATATATTTTCAGTTGCATGTCCTTCCATATCTGGCCATGAACTTCTGGTGGTCAGTGATAGCTTTCTTCCGGGGCCCCTTCCTCCCATGGGGCCTGGACCAGCCCCTACCCTGTCTTTAACTGATGCTGTGTTGTGGCTACGAACTTCCCACAGGGCATCCCTGGTGGGTCTGAGTCAGTGCTTCTATACCTATTAGAGTGAAAGGTGGTGGGCTGAGCCCTGAGAGTAATGATGGACATGACAGAACCTCTGCCCCCTTTCCTTTTCAAACCCAACATATTAGAAAAAGTTTAAGCTTGAAAAAATTAAGCTTGATAAATTATGATATAAGGGAGGTTTGTCCCAAGTGGCCAGTTGCCAATGGTGATCCCCTTTGCTTAAGTTTCCCTTGTAAGTGAAAGCTTGGATGCTCCACCCCTACGAGGACTGGGGTAGCTTTGCCCTCTGCTATGTTGTCAAAGTTTGGATAGCTCCTGGTCCATCGTAGGGACTCAGTGTGTAAAATCCAGTTACAGCATACCTTGTGAGCTTGTGTAGGTGTGTTTTATCCTGAAAACTACTGCCCTGCAGAATTCATGTGGGCACCTTCTTAAAAGTTTTGCCTTAACTATATCATTTTACTCATCCTGGATTTCTGCAGACAATTGGGTATTATTTTCACCTAATAAACAATCCAAACCCTACCTATTTCCTTAAGTGGAACTTACAAAGGGAATTGTCCTGTTTTTAATATTAAACCACCATTGTGGATTAAACTATGCACAAATATTTTCTTGCTAGTGATCAACCCATAACTGTCATCATGTGAAGCTGCTAAATTTAACAAAAATGCCTATCAATGGCTCCATAGCACAGACATATGTAGAATGGTATGTTCTAAAGCTGGATGAGATATGCAGATTTCTTGGATAATTTATACACATGGTTATTTGAATTTTGAACTTGAGATTCCTTGTGGAAAATCTTCATCCTTCACAGCTTGTAGACCCTTCCTAGATTGAAACTCCCACTCACTCTCAGTCAGTGATCTTGGAACTCAAGATCCAGGACCCAATAGAACGGGTTTGGGATCCTAATTGCTTACCCTCCCTAAAATTTCCTACTGTGGAAAAAAGAAAAAAATAATAAAAGGAAAGAAAAACAGCAACTAATAGAATCAGCTTTCCAGGGCACTAGGTAGATTGAATGTAATAGGGTGTATAAAGATTTTAGCACAGGGCCTAATACAGAATGAACCCTCAATAATTATTAGCCATTGATATTATGCTCACTAGAGTCTCAAAGAACTAATAGTATTATTGAAATAATTATTTATGCATATGAATGCTTTCTACTCCTAACACGAACCATTTTAAAGATAAGACACAGCTTTATATATTTTGGAAGAAGAGCAATAGCCAGGCTGCAACAAGAGCGGAGAGAGACTAGGGTCGCCCTGCTAAGCAGTGAGCAGGGCGAGGCATGACGCTGAAGTGGAAGAGGGCAAAAGTGAGAACAGATGACTTGAGAATAACTGGTTTTGCATAAATGCAGAAATGTGAGCATGTCCATTTGAAACAGAATATCTTACTGTTACAATATTTTTATTAGCCAAAGCTGCAATCCTGTTTTCCCCAGTGTCCTAAATGACATGCCATTGAAATGTGCAACATGCACATGGGAATCTGGATTCCCAGCAGTTCTTTGGAAACACAGAAGTGTTTTTTTGGATAGTTGAGCAAATAACAATCCATTCTGGTAGGATTGTTTAAATTTAACTACATATCAGTAATGAAATCAGATAAAATGATCCATTTTTACACTATGTGAAAAATTATAGAGGAAAATATATTATATTGAAGTATATTTCTTATTTCTTAACATTTTCTAGATCTCTCACCAAAAATAATATTAAGAAGGTGAGTAAATGTGCACCACTGAATGATGATCATTAATGAAGCTTATTTGAAATTAAAAAGAATAATACAGATTTTAATATATTAATGTGAATAGCTGATTGCAAATTTCATTTCCAACATTATTTTATCTGCCTTGGATTTGTTCAGTAAAAGCTGTTATATGTAATTATAGTTCAGCTGCCACTATGTTTTTTATTATATTTATCAAAACTGAAGTGAAATAATAAATTGCAATGATATTTCATATGCCTCCCTCTCTTCCCAACCCTGAAATCCAAGAGGCAGGTCTGCCTGGTTTATTTCATATTTCCATATGCAGCGCATATACACACCTTGCAGTGTGTAGGCACTTGCATATGTGGAGATGTTACATCTTCATTTTCATCCTTTCTATTTTTCCTAACAACAACCAAAAAAAAGATCCTTGGACAAAATTAAAACAAACTGCAGAAGTATCTCTAAGCTTATGAATCACAAGCCTACAAAAATGACCCTCACAGTTATTACCCGTATATTAGCAGCAGTTGCTCACATGGCGGGATGCAACCATGAGATAGGCCATGGACATTCCTCACTCCACTGTAAGTGTTGGGACATTTTTGCTGTAAGATAGTATTCTGTTCAATGAATCTTTGCAATGTATTAGTTTGCTCTGGCAACTAATTAGTTTGATCATAACATAGTACCACAGACTTAGTAACTTAAACAACAGAATTTATTTCCTCATGATTCTGCAGGCTGGAAGTGCAAGATCCAAGTGTCAGAAGGGTTGGTTTCTTCTGAGGCCCCTCTCCTTGGCTTGCAGATGGCCACCCTCCCCTTGTGTCCTCACATGGTTTTCTTTCTGCGTATGGCTTTCTTCTTAAAAAAGCTCTGGTAGTATTGGATTAGAGACCCCACTCCACCCCTGCAAGTACTCATTTTAACTTAATCACCTCTTTAAAGACCCTATCTTGAAATCAGCCCCATTCTAAGGTACTGAGGGTTAGCACTTCAACTTAGGAATTGTGAAGCAACACAGTTCAGCTCATAACAATGCAGTCATGAAAATCTCCCATCACCAGACTGGTTTAAGAAATACTTGATAAGACCAAATATAAAAGATTCCTTTACTATGCTACCATACACTAGGAGTCTTTAAGGGAAGACTTTAGGATGCTGACTTTGGGGTGGGGGGGAAAGCCTTGTGTTAGTAGCGTACACTATTTACACCCATGAAGACCTTCCCTAGGAACACCCATGTGGTACATCACAGTGGTGGCCCAGCGCTGGGCTGGCAGCCCCACATTTGAGTGGTGTTGTTACAAAGGGCTTGCTGGTCTACCTGACCCTAAGCAACCCACTGAGGAGTCCAGTTTCTGATGACCTATCTGATGACCCAACTCTGGACTCTCACTCAAATACATTCTTTATGTGACACAGGACTTTTCTTTAGACATGTAAGAATTCTTCATTAAATTATGATTTTCCTTTTGCTTTCCATCAACCACTTTTTTCACCTGCTTCCTGACTTCAGGTTTGGAGGTGGTGCTAGAATCTTTCTCTATAACAACTGGCACTGGATAACATTTTTACAGCTATTACCTCATTGTTTAAAAGGAATGAGGAAAGGGAGAGATGCAATGACATGCCTCTTGGAGGGAAGGAAACATAAATGTGCAACTTTAAATAGGGCTTCAATGCAGAATAGCTGTCCAACCTCCATGGAAACTGAATTCTTTGTGGACTCATTGTACAGACAAATTTATCAAGCTCTTTAGGACATTAGTGCCTTTGATAACAATGTTAGCAACTTTCCCTGAACTATTGCGTAGTGACAATGGGCCCTTAGCAGAGTAGGGGCCCTGTGAATTAATCCCTATATAATGAGAAATATTCAAAGGTGATGAGAGTTGTATGCTGCTGATGGGAAAAGTCTGCCTTGATAGATTATTTTTGGAATATTAAAATCTATTCAATCAAGACACTTGACTGTGTAGGAGAGGACGATTTTGTGAAAAAATTGCAATAAAATACAGACTCATACTCAGTTATTTTCATCACCTATAAAATGTTCTGTATTTGCTCTAAAGGTTTTAAATTTTCACACTTTCTTGCTTTCATCAAACCTCAGCGGCCTGCACTAAATCAAATAGCTAGATATTGAGTTTTAGCTAAATGGTGTTTTTAGTAAGGTGACAGCCAATGACTGCAATTGAGAAAAGTAATTTATTTTAGATTAATTTGTAATATATGTTTCATTTCAAACTGTCTAGGGAGAGCATGAAAAGATGTTTGTATGTGAAAGGTGCTGTTGAACTCTCACCAATGTGATGTACATTTTCCACATCTATCGTGAGACTTAGATATAAAGCATAATTAAAATACGTTTGGGTGTTCAAAATGTTATTATAACAAGAACCATTATTATAATTTTCTTCTACTTGATCTTAGTACTCTGACAGAAAACGCTCAGAAATTAACCGGTGAAAATATATTACCAAAATAACTTGTTTTCCTTTTAATTCATCTACTACTCTGCTCTGTTCTTCAATATACAAATAGAGAGTGTTTAATTTGTTTTCTCTTTCTTTGCTGTATATTTGAGAGAGCTGTGAGTGTGTGAGAGTAGATAATATGGTAAAACCCATCAGTAGAAGGATCTCTTCTCTTTTTGGAGACTGATAGTCTTTCTCACGCTGCGAATGTCTTTTGGTTTTGTGCACCTGTAAGTCTTGCCTTTTTACATGGTAAATTTGATAGGCAAATCCTGACATAAACGTGGCAGTGTGATTTAATGATAAGGGTACTAGATCTGACTTAAATGGCTACGATTATAGTCCTGTCCTTTACTGGCCACATTTCCCTCATCTGTAAACTGAGGAATCATCTAAGACTTTGCCTCAGTGATACCCCCCCATCTTCTTTGCCGTTTTGCATTGGCATGCCCACTCCAAATTTTTAAATGTTGTTTACACTATTATGACACAGATACTTGACTTGTTTTAGATATTACCCTTAAACTCAAAATTGATTGAAAGATTTTGCATTTCACTGTAGTTTTTTTAATGATGGAAACAACAAAGTTTACGACCTATTTAAAATGTTGAGAATGTTATGCTATTACATACAAAATAATCATGTTTGACAGTCTTGTCAGAAAATAAAATGTAATAACATTAAAAATCAACCTATGTCAAAAATCAGAGTTTAAAAGAAAAAAACTTCTCCTGATTTGTATGTAGGTTTTTGATTCTTTAGAGAAGTCTGTGATTGAATGTGAAGTAGTGGTAAATTTGATGGACTTAGATCTCAAAGACCTGGGATGGGTCCTGGATTCTGCTGTAAACTTTGGGCAAGCCACTTACTCTAACTACATCTCAGGGCTCTCACCTGTGCAATGGTAATGGACTCCCTTCAACAATTCAAAAGTGATAGAAGGAGGTGCCTGAGGCTACACTGATGCTGGAAACATATGTCATAGGGAACAGACAGAAATGCTTTTAAAGGACAACTGATGTCATAGAGGACTTCTTTCCAAAATGCATGACTTTTGCTAACTTAAAAAGATATTTACATTTTTGTCCGAATCACAGTTCTTAACCAGCTGGTAAAATTTTCTAGCTTAGTAATGGATAAGGCAAGTTTAGGGTAAGTATATTAGAATAAGGAGTAAATAAATGAAAAATCAGAGAATGGAATTTAGAGACTGAATACGAGCAGACTGAACTTGGGAAATGAAGGCAAAAAAAGGCATGTGTCTGTGTGATGCAGCTTCAAGTGTTTGTATGCCCTTTGTAGCAATTCCACAAAACACAGAAAGAACTAGCACTCAGGAGCCAGAGAGAGGGTATGCATGGTAACAGCTGGTGCTATGGCAGGTATTAATACCATTCTTCATCTTCAATAATTTATGCACACACATAGTATATACATGTATATATAGTATGTATATATACATAATATATGTGTATGCATTTTATACATAGGAGGTCTGTCCAGAAGGTATCCAGCCATGTACTATGAAAAAGATATTTATTGAAGAAGATACAAGATACAAGAAACATTGTACATAGGGCAATGACACCTCGGTCCCCTTCAAAGTAAGTGCCTTGGGACCTCACATAGTTCTACCAGTCACCATCAGCTTCCCTGTCATATTTTCCTCAGTCTCATTGATGGTCTGAAATCTCTCCTTTAAAAGGTGATTTTAGTTTTGGGAAAAGCAAGAAGTTGCAGGGCACCAAATCTGGGCTGCAGAGGGGCTGAGTCACCTGGTGATTCGATGTTTCACCAAAAAACTTTGCATGAGGTATGATGCATGAGTGGGCTCATTGTTGTGATGAAGCTGCCAATCACCAGTTACCCATAGCTGTGGCCTTCTGAATCATCTGAATTGTTTCCATGGAGGAATGTTCAGGCTTACTGCAAAATTTGATGCAGATACATTGCTCAACTTTCAGTCATTTTGAATGTGATGGCCACACAGCACACACACACGCTCAATGGTGTCTGCCACCCCCTCCAACTAGTACAGTGAAGTCATCATTGTTTATGCATGCGCATTCCAGTCCACTCTCCTTGGCTACCAGGTTACATCGATGTTACCCAAACTGTTCTCGTTATATTAAGAATGGTTGGGCTTTTTCCGGATCTCATATATGTACACTCACATATATATAATGCTAGTATTATATATTAATATAGTAAATAGTGTATGTAGTATTTATAGAGAGGTACAGTCTGACAAAGCACTGTCTATACTAGGAGAGACTCCAAGGTTATGTTTAAAGGAGAATCTAAGAATTTATAGATAATAGATATGCTTTGGCTTTTTCTTCCTGTTTTTCAAACCAGTGAAAAAAGAAGGATCACTTAAAAAATTTTTTTCATAGTTAGACATTAAAATAGAAGGCAAAACATTGCATTTTTTCTTTGTATCCAGTATATCTTGTAGGAGAAGCTTATTTATGTTTTTAACTAAATACTTATTAATTCAAATTTGTTATAACTTGTGAATACTAAAATGGCTAAATTTCCTGGCTGGTGTGACTCAGTGTGTTGAGTGCTAGACTTCGAACCAAAGGGTCGCTGGTTCAATTCCCAGTCGGGGCACATACTGGGTTGTGGGCCAGGTCCTCAGTAAGGGGCATGTGAGAGGCAACCGCACATTGATGTTTCTCTCCCTCTACTTCTCCCTCCCTTTCCCTCTCTAAAAATTAATTAATTAATTAATTGAAATAAAATAAAATGGCTAAATTAATCCTTTCTTTTTAAAAAAATTACTAAATAATAGGCAAAAAACTGAATTCCACAAAACTTTTAAATAATACAGAAAATATAATAAAGATTAAATTTTTAAAAATAAATAAATGATATAGAAAAATAGTAATCTAATATATCATTTTAAAAGGCTTTCCTTATTCTTTAGCTTTCTCTATCTAAATGTCAATTTAATACTGGTCATTACATAAGCATGTTAATAATAATTAGTATGCACCTAATAAAATGCAGTGAGACTTAAATCTTTATATTGAGGTGCATTTGAATGTTCCATTATTTATTGTAATATATGTCATTTGAAATTCCCATTGGGTAAAATGTAAAAAACGGAAACTGTGAAGAACATATTAGCTATTCATTTACCTGTGCAATTGAAGTGAGCCATTTCCTTAACCAAATGCATAATGATTTCCGAGGTGAAGAGCAGTTAACCCACGGCCTCCTAAACATTAAATCCCATTAAGCTCACCTCTGAACTACAGCCAAAAATCATCAGTGCAGTTTCTCGAAGAGTTTATCATTCATATACATGTAAAGTATACTGATTTATTAGAACTTCCTAAAGGCCATCGTAGAAGCCAATTAGCTAAGGAAAGGAGATGATCGACATAAAGTATTGGCAAACTCTTTCTGCAGAGGGCCAGGCTGTAAATATTTTCAGCGTGGCAGCTGTAGGGTCTCCACTGCAGCTGCTCAGCTCTACCTTGAAGCATGAAAGGCGCCAGAGACAAGACTTTAAAAGAAATGGCCCAGGCTGGATTTGGCCTGCAGACCTTAGTTTGCTCACAGGGGTCCTACATGATAGCAGGATAATTTTGATTTCTAATTACATTGTTGCAACTAAAAGGCTCACGGCTCCATAAAGTCCTGTAGCTGTATGAAAACGGAAAAGCTCCAATCAGTCATCTGGATACCTTCAGCAAAGGCCAAACATCTGGGTGTTTGGAAATCTAAAGTTTAAAAAACACCTATTACGTTATCATTATGATTATTACTAAGCTTTTGTGTACTTCTTTCCAAGAGTGATCTCAACATATTTAAAAGCTGGAAACAAAGTAAAATTGTACCTTTTTTCTTTTCACTTCAAATCTGATGTTTTTAAAACAAAGGCCAATGGAAGCAAAGATGTTTCTAGTAAAAGATAATATATTTTTTGAATATCAGATACTCTCTTAAAACCATCATGATTAAAGCCACAATAGCACTGAGTTTGTTTGATATCAACCAGTTCACAAATTAAAAATTCTTTGTCAGGAGATCTAACCAGCCCCAGGATACCAGACATGCAACCACCACCCACATACTCTCCACTTGACCCCTATCTGAGCTCTAACTCTGGAAAGACAGCCTTCAAAGGGAATCCTTACTTCAGAAAGAGGAATGATGCAGAATCATGCTCTCCTGGGTTTGGTTGCGGCTGTTAATTTTAAATGATAGAATGTGGAAAATATGTTTGATAAACTCTAGCTGTGGCTTTGCCTTTTCAAAATTGTATTGAAAGGTAAAGCTGGGTGCCATATTGAGTTCCAGAATGAAAATAGACCAGATTTGGCCCTTTAGAGAAAATAAATATTATTCTACAGAAAAAGATGTTAGGATTGTTTTGTATTCCTTGTAAATGCTAGAACATGTTTGTCTGTTTGTGTATCTGTTTGTGGAATGAACTCCAGCCTATACCTGGAAGGTCCCAAATACTTAATATGAGAAGCGCCGTTATCATGAATTATCTCACAGTGTAAAAAACACTGTTGGCTGCCCAGGGCTCTGGCTGGCACCAGCACCTTACATGGCTACACTCACACTGAACTGCCCCTACTCTCCCTGGCCCTGTTGCTGTGGGCTCTCAGGTCCTCTCACTGAGAGGGACATCGTTCCAGCTAAGGAAGCACCTGCAGCACCGGACTCTGGAGCCCATCCCTTCCTCTCTTCTCTGAGAGTACTCCATTGGTTACCTACCCTTGCCTTAGCTGCATTCGAACTTATCTTCTCCACTTTTATATTTAATCCAAAGAATTTAATCGAGCTTCTCCATATTCTCTCTCCCTCTCTCTCTCTCTCTCTCTCTCTCTCTCTCTCTCTCTCTCTCTCCCCGCCCCCACCCACCCACCTTCCCTCCTACTTACAGTTCAGGTCCCATTTTTTCCTCCTCCTCACCTTCAGTGCCAAGCTTTATATAAGAAATCCCTCTCAGATCTCAGTCCTCCTAATCTCCTGGATATTTATGGGTTTCCATAGCTTCCAGTTTCAGTTATCCCATTTTTTATCAACTAAATTCTCAGTCTTATGCTTTTATTTTTGAAGACTGAATCACACCACAATACCTAGTGGTAGTTCCAGATTTCTTCCCATCAGGAATGATTATCAGTCAGGAAGACACACCTAACCCACACACAGGGCAATGAAGGGAGACTGATTCCCAGGACCTGCCTGGAGTTCAGAAAAGAACAATGTAACCCTTCCCCTGCCGTGGTTCTCCGTCCTGGCTGTACCACAGTGTCATCTCAGGAAGTTTTAGAAAATACTGATGCCTGTTCCATGACTACCCCTTGCTCCCCCAACCCCCGAAATCTTGATATAATTGGCCCAGATCTTTGATGACAAGGAGGCCCCTTATTCAACTTTGCTTTCTCGTCCACTAACTAGGACCTGACACATGGTATTTCTTGGTAAGTGGTTTCTAATTAGATAGCTTCATTGTGAGTTAATTTCCAAAGGTAGGAATTCATTGGCAGTTTCATCAATTAGGATAATAATTTTCTTTATAATACATAGATACATCTCTCCCTAAAGTAGTTTTTTAGGTTATTAACATCAATCTTCCTGTTGTGAAGATTTTTTTCCTAATTTCATAATTGTGTGTGAATTACATCTCTAATAATTCCTAAGGGAGAATGGTCTCAAGTTGCTATAAAATGGCATCTCTCAGGAAGACACTGTGCGGGGAAAAATACATTCATTCTAGAAGCCGATGTACTGGGCTAGGAACACCACTCTGCCCCTTACTGGCTGTGGGATGTTCGGTGACCTACTTAAGTTCTCAAAATGTCACTTCTTAGCTATGAAAATGAATAATTCTGCAATGGCAGATGCGTATGGGACACTTGCTAGGTGGTTGCCATTTTCTCCACTTACCTGACCCTCACAGCCGTACGAGGAAGGTAACATTGTCATATTTTCATCATCGTCGTCACTACCATCATCATTGTCACTCTTATTTCATACGTTTGGAAACAGGATTAAAGACTTCCCACACTTTAAAGAAATTCATACCCACCAGAGTCAGGACAGACTTTTCTGAGATTTCGGGGGACGAGCTGGACGTGCCTGAGAAAGTCTTTATTTTTCCCCTGTCCATTAGCGCCCGGACTAGCTTAGCTCTAATTTCTCAATTACGAAGAAATGTAGAGCCCTGATGAACGTCGGTCTTGGGGCTGATCGTGGAGGCGTGATATTTTAGAACAAGCTCCTTTGGCTGCCTCAGTAAAAATCATCCTGTATGGAGTTTGACGTGGGCCAGCATTAGCCCAAATGCTGCCCGTCAGATCATGCTAGGGCGGAGTGTAGACCCAGGCACTGAGGGTGATAGGCTGCGCACAGCTTCCCTGGCATTTGAGACGCCCAGGTACTTCTCTACTCCATGTTTCAGTGGGTTTAATTATTCTAATTTTTGCTCTTAGCAAAATAAGTGTTTCCATTGTTTCTACTTACTAATAGCATTAACATTGTAGTTGCTGTTACTCTTTTGTTTTATTAATGGCTGTTGAGATTTGTATATTAATATTAGACAACACTTACATATTGTTTAGCATGTACCATGCCCTGTTCTAAACACTACGGGTATGTATTACCTCATTTATTTCTCACAGTATCATTTTTGCCCCCATTTTATACATGAGGAAACTGAGGCACATGGAAGTAGAACAAGGGTTCTCAGGTGTTAGTATGCGTCAGCAGTTACCAAGAGGCTTTGTTAAAACAGATTTCTGGGCCCCGCCCCCGGAGTTTCTCATTCAGCAGGGCAGGGTGGGGTCTGAGAACTGCATTTCTAGTAAGTTCCCAGAGGATGCTGATGTTAATGCTGCTTTTCCTGGAAACACTTGAGAGACACTGAGATGGCATTAGCTGCCCAGGCCACACAGCTAATAAGTGGTAGAGGCTGGATTTGAACACAGGGAAGCAGGGGGCCTTTGTCTTTCCTTGTGTAATAACTAGACAGGACTGATGCACCTTCACAAGAAGAATACCTGTGTTTCTCTATAAGGCAATTTCTACTTTTCTGCATATAAATGTGCTTGTCTACATGGGTCCCTGTACATATGTGTGGATGAATATACATGTAGATGCAACCAGACACCCCACTGAATCCAATTGTGTATCAACAGAGAATAACTACTAGCAAATTCTTTAATCATTCTCATACTTACTTGAACAATTATAACTGTTTGTTTTAATAACAGATCTCTGAGTTCATCACTGTCATTATAACCTGTTATATGGAAATAATGAGCTTGTGTTTTAAAAGCATGTGTAACCACATACTTATTTCCTAGAAGTAAATCAGACTCTATACGATTTGACATAATGATAAGTGTAATTAATGCGTTAGAACTGTAGATGCTTAGTTATCAACTCCAACCTCTCACCAGACTTGTAAATCTCTGAGGTCTGGGAAAGAACAGTCAGCCATTGCCTGGAGACGTCCCAAGTTATCCGACTCAGCTGTGGGCGGCTCCACGTGTTTCCAAGCTCTTTCCCACAGTTTCCCCAGCCCTGCCCTCCGTGCGCTCCCACTGCCCTCCTAGACCTGTGCCCTCCAGTGGCACACAAGCCTTTTCTATGCTTCCCATGAGACTTTTTCACATACAAACCCACCACCGCAAAAAGTCTAATCTCAAGCCACACCTGCCCTTTCTTCAGTGATCCCCTGTACAGCAAAACCCACCGTCTTGCCTCCTGCCCTGTCTGCGCCAGCGTGCTCTAACCTCACCCTGTCACCTCTATCAAATATAGTGTCCCAAAGTGAATGAAATACTCCAGGGGTACCCAAGAAAGGGAGTTATAGCCCTTGATCTGGAAATGGAACTAAGATGAAATGTAAGGCATTTTCACTGGTAGATTCTCAAATCCACTTAAAATATTTCGTCCTCACCTGGCTGTGGCCCCTTTGCTCAGACACAGGACTCGGGACTCGCTGGCACTGGGTCTGATGCCCAGGTTTTCCTTTGTTTGATTTGGTTGTGATTGTGCCGCCCTCTGCTGTTCTTCAGAGTTAGTTCTTAACGTTTGCATTTTCCAAGAAAAAGTTAACTGCAATTCAAAGGAGAATATAACATGTGTTGATTTAAGACAGTAATAATTTTCTTCCTCACTGTTGACAAACACTTAACCAGTGTCGCTTGGTCTAAATAACTCAGGCTGTTGTTGGAAACACAGGATATTTTTTACATTAGACCTTTGGACTCGAACTAACAAAATGGTTTCAGGATCCTTTCACTACTCTTTCGAAAGCTGCTCTGTGGAACCATAAACTCTCAGCGCTTGAAGACACTTAAAATTAATGGGCCAGTGTTTATTACAAGTGAGAAACTGAGGATCCAAGGAGCTAGCAGAATTTCCAAGTGTCAAAGCCAGTCAGCAAGTTACCAAGGTGAACCTAATTCATTGTGATATGTTTTTATTTTAGGAAATCAAATACATTAATTTTGGAACATGAGATATTATCAACTTTCCAGGTTTTTATATTAAGCCAAAATTAATACTAAACAATTAGTTAAAATTTTGCAGTAATTTAATTATTTTGGCATTTATTAACTAATATTCACTAGCTATGATGGCTGCCTTGAAAGTCTAGGTCTCAGTGTTTATTTTCTTATGTTTTGTTGTTATGCTTGCTAATGTGACTTCTGACAGAAGTAAATATATTAATAGAATTGTTGTAGCCACTCATATATGATTACTAGAAACCAAAGAAAGTTTGGGATTTGTTTATAAGATGTTAATATAATCTGAATTTGATCCAGTAAAATCATCTTTACTTGGTTAAAAAAATATGACTTTATATGGGAGTATAAGGTCTTCATCTAGTAAAACACCACATATGTTATAAGATACTGAATAGATCTTATACTCCTAACTGGAGCAACTTTACAATTTACTTGTTTAGAATTATTTGAGGTTTTCACTGACTTTTAGCCAAGAGAAGGAAGGAATACACATGCATTTGAATGGAGTGCCTGTCATTTTTCTATCAGAAGTGGCAATTATTCCAATTCCTATTGCAAAACGTAAAGCTTTGGAAATTCTATTTTTAAAGTTACCTAATTTTTTATGTTTGGTTCCCCCCACCCCCGGCCTTTGCAACAGCATGGATGGACCTGGAGAGCATTATGCTAAGTGAAATAAGCCAGTCAGAGAAAGACAGGTACCATTTGATTGCACTCATATGGGGACTCTAATGAACAAAATGTTACCTAATTTCTGAATTCTTATGCATTTAGATCAGGGGAGGTAATGATAATACCTCCTTTTCTACGGATACTATCCTGGGACACTTAAAATTTTGCTAAATCTATTATTCAAAAGACTTGAAATGCAAATAAGTAAAAGTAATTTCATCTAATGACTTCAGTTATAGATATAGAATTCTTAGAGCTAGAGGGGATCCTAGCAATTAGCAACTTCAATTGTCCTTTTTTAGAGATGCAAAAAAAGGAGAAACCCAGTGGCTGGATGCCTTACGGAAGAAAGAAAACAAAACCAAGACCGCACTCAGGTTCCGTTGATTGGCGCGCCAGTTCTCATCACAGGCTGTCTAAGGCACATCATCTGAGCCCCTTCTGGAGCTTTTTGTGAACTTCAAAATGACGAGAGATGTTTTACAGAAGCTTGAAGACGCAGTTCACATTTCGTTTCTAGTTAACAGGGACCAGGCTTAGAATAAGACTTTTCTTGAGTGCAAAATTAATGGTACTGAAGCCAACATTTTATGATATTTTTGGTCAGTCTAACCAACATCTGTGTTAGTTCATTCTTCTGCAAAATCTTTATTTTCCACTCCTTAGCTTCAAACATAGTTGAAAGTTCTAGAGAGAATTTACTTTTCAAAATATTTTAAAGACTTTTCATATAATGCTAAATGTCTGAAGTTGAGAAACTCTTCGAAAACATAGGAGAGTACATGAGCTTTAAGACTAGTACTTTGAAAGTGGAAGGTGGGCGGCGGGTAGGGCATGGGAGAGTAATGGGGGAAATGCAGATGACTGTAATTGAACAACAATAAAAATTTATTTAAAAAATACTTCAGTACTTTGAGAAAATAGTGGTTATAATGTGTATGTTTCAGTCTAAGTAGAAAGTAAGGAAAGGTAGCACCCACTTTCTCTATGACCTTCTCTTGCTCTATTCAGTATGCATTAGACCTAATCCTGTTCCTAGTCTATTTCAGCATCAGAAACAATGTTACAAAAGCAGAGAGCCTGAGATAACAGAGTATATTCCTTCTAGTAGTCTCCTGAGATTACAAAGAATCCAGCATTTCCTCCTAGGTTGTCACTACAGCTTCTTCTTCTTTTTTTTTTTTTTTTTGTACTGGGAATACGCTCAAGGAATGATGGACCGGGATGCGTAATGATGATGAAAAGCAGGGTACTCTCCATTTTATTGTCACATTCACCTACGGCAACCTTTCCAACTTCTTACTCCATGAGCACTTCCTTATTCTTTAAGATTCCGTTTAGTCACATCTCCGCGAAGACCTGGTGGTCGTCCCCTAATCATGAGATGGAGAGTCCTGCTCTGCTCTACATCTATATTGCTGCTGTTTACATCCCCACCCTAACGTTCAGTATACGAGGGCGGACCCCAAAGCCCTGGGGTTATGTCCGGAGGGCGGGCTCTTGTAGTACAGGTTTCCCCCGCTAGGCGAGTGTTACAGAAATCCATCTCTGTCCCCGCACCAGCTCGCATTGTCGGCCTCAGTGAAATTTTTTTTTTTTTTTAAGAATCTCTTAACACATTTGCCCACTTCACAATGGGTGATTTACGTGCATACCTGCCCACGCCATGCTGAGTGTTCGCAGACCAAAAATGGCATGACCCCTATGCCCCACCCTCCCTATTCATCTGATCTCGCCCTAATCGACTTTTTGTTTGTTTGTTTCTCTGGGTCAAAAAAGTCCTCAAAGGGAAATATTTTGCCAATGTGGAAGAGGTAAAACAAAAAATGGCAGAAGCACTAAAAGGCACCAAAATCGATGAGTTCAAAAACTCTTTTGAGCGGTGGAAAAAAATGTCTTGATAGGCGTATTGCATCAAGTGGAAAGTACTTTGAAGGTGACTGAAGTTTAACTGTGTAAGAATAGATACACAATTTTATAATAAATTTCGGTTTTTTGCCCCCCTCCTCATATTGCATTTAAATAAGTCTTTATGTGTCTTTCTACTAGATCTGACACCTAAGAGGTACATAATAATTGGAATTATATTAGAACAGAAATCTTTATTTTGGTTATTTTTGGTGCTCATTTAAATAGTTTATATTAAACAAATAGCAAGTGAAATAATTTGGCTATTAAGCGGCATGCATTGTACCCAGTTTACCTTGGAAGGCTCGCCCAGAATTTGTTTAAAATTCAGGGTTCTATGAGTTTTAATGGCTTGTGGTTGGCAATTGGTAACACCTGCCATGGATATTTTCCAAACTAAAAGTATATAACAATACTCCATGCCAAAGATTGTTAAGGATCTGGATCAAGCTTTTGTCCTTGTGTTCAAGCAGCTCAGAACTGTTTTCTCTGGAAAACCTCCACAAGACGGGAAGCCACCTAAGCTTGCAGCGTTCAGGTTTAAGACGTTTAATTTCATAAGAGAATGTTTATTTCTCTGTGCTTCCATTTTCGCACCTGTCAGATGGAGACGGTAACTGCCCCCTGAGGTCACTGCAGGAGATAACAGCACGCCGAGGACCTGGCACCGTCGATGCCGTCTAGCTGTTTCGGCAGCAGGATGTTAATAGGGGATTGAGTTAGGCTTCCAGGTTTAGAAATAAAAATATGGGATTCCCAGGTAAACCTGACTTTTAAGAAAACAACACATTTTGTGTTTATTACACATGCATTCCATGCAATATTCAGGAAATACTGGTGCTAAAAATGATTTATTATCTGGAATTTAGATTGCACCGGTGTCCTGTATTTAATCTGGGGGGGGTTGAGTAAATGAAACAAATCTAGTTGCAGTTTAGGAGTATAGCTTTAAAGAGCTGTTTTTAATCCCCCGAACAGAATGTATGAAGCCCCACCAGCAAAGACCTTCTCTAACGGATGGAACACCTTGAGATGGCTTCTTGACCCGCCGCACAGTAGACTCCGGTAATGAGCAAGGTGGCAGAAATGACTCTTTGACCAAAGAGTCAAAGTTCTGGGGCACCCAATGGGCCTTCAGTGCCAAGGTGCAGGCTGAGGCTTAGCCTCTCCCTAACCCTGCCATGGGGTGTCAGCAAGGCCGACCAGAACTTGTAGCAGAAATCTTAGATAGGGTGATATAATTGGTGCAGTGTTTCCCGAAAGATGTGTCAACTAAGTAGAGAACAGCTTTGCTACTTTTCTACTCAGACAATGCGATGAATGCCACAGGGGGCCTATTCATGTGATGTAACGAAAGTATTCTTGCAAATACTTTCTAATTTCTGAGAAGTCATCTTGCCTTTGGTTATTAAAAATTTTAAGGAAATACCAGAAGTGAAGTATGAGAAAAGATCTGTGTTAGGAACAAACCCTTAATTTAAATGGTAATGTATGACCTTCAGAAGCCTGGACCACTGCTCTGGATTATTAGGTTTTTAATATAGGCTGCTCTATCAAGTTGCTTTAATCAACGAATTAAGTAACAGTGAATTTTTATATCATTATTTAATAGTGACCCTGAATTAACCTTTCAAACTTGAGAGCCCTCCTGAGCCCTTCTTCTTGCCCTTCTCATCGATAGTACAGTAATTGCCTTTGATTCTTTAGTACAGCTGGTTAGTTACAATTTTTTTGTTTATTTGTTTCTTTGCTAAACTGTTTATCCCTGGAAATTTTTAACGGCAAAAATTACGAAATTTATAGATTTTAAAATAGTTTTCTTCTATTTTTGGAAAGCTTGCATCTCTGCTTAAGTACATTTAAAATTCATGCTTCCATGCCATCTCAAGAAATAAATGGTTAAAAATAAAACATGGAAGGTTTTCTTCTCATTTTTTCATATTTTCTAAGTTGGGAATCACCCAAGTAACATATGGCAGTGATTTAGGATTCTGGATCATATGCAATTATTTTCATCTTAATAGCATTGGCTCTCTTTGCTTTAAAATTCACCAGTCGGCATGTAAGTTTGCCAGTCCACACGCGGTCTGTATTTTCCTAGAAGTGCTCCTGAAAGTATGAATATGAATTATTATTCTACAGTAGAATCATAACTTTGGAAAGTTGAACATCAAGATTCGCTTTTGAAATATTAATGTTTTATTAGCAAAATGAGAATATGTGGCACTTGGATATTTTCCTTGCAGAGATGCTGAGAAGTGATAACCCTCAGATGTTTCCATTTTCTGTTAGTAACAAACTATTATTTTGATAATTTGCAATAAAACTGAAATCCAAATCATTGATACCTGGAGACATACCCAGAGAATTACATGCTTGGTTAGTAAATGAACAAAAGTGAACTCATTGAGCATGTTTCCTGGCCACATGGCTCCCTGTTTAAAGCTCTCCCCAAAAATGCTGGATTTATCCCGAAGCCCTTGAGGCTTCCACTTCAAGGCCCCCACTCGCCTGGGTTCCTTCAATGTCCTAGGAGGTGTTTATACATGTATTTACATAGACCTCAAAAACATTGCAGAAGATATTTTACCACAACCGGGTAAGAGTGCAATCTCTTCCCAACTCTCCTCTCCATTTTCAAAGAGGACGTCCGAGTAGTACGAACCCCAGACCGTGCTAAACCAGGCTCAAGTCCTGCTTCTAAGATAGAGCTTATCAGGTTAATTGTATATCCTGGGTTATAAGTGAGGCTGAACATTTTTTAAGTTATGTTTATTAGTCACATGTTTTTCTTACAGCCAGTTTTGGGTCCCTATCGACTTTTCCCCAAGGGAAAGTGGGATGGTAAGGGGAGTAGGGATGTGAGGAGAGGCCCCCCCGAAGCTCAGCCCAGCCCTTCCCCTGGCGTTCACATCCTCTACCTCATTCCTTTGTTCACAGGGAATATTTTCCTCCAATCTCTACACCTGGAGAAACTCGAACACAAAGTTCTCAGGCCAGGATCCCAGTAGCATCTAGATGCATAAAATTCACGGGTAAATGCGTCTAAAGTCTGTCTTCAAGGAAATTTCTGTCTATGGAGAATATAGACGTACATCCAGATAGTAATAATGTAGAGCAGAATGTTTTCAGTACCAGCAATCAAAAAAGTAATTTGCTGTACTAAAGACCTTCAGGAGTCTCCTAACTTCAGCGCAACCAAATGCCTTGGGAGCTTAGGGGAGATGGCGTGCCAGAGGAATCGCTAAACTCCTCCCGGAGACAGTGTCCATTCAAGGTGAAGGCAGAGGAGGATCTAGGTAGGCAGGAGGGGGTACGAATCAGAACGCTCTTGGCAGTCTGCATATAAAAAATGGAAGGGAAGGAAAGGGACAGGGTACCTTAGCAAGTACCAGATTCTGAACATTTTGCATGGCACCTCTCATCTGAAACTGCCCACCAGGCTAAGTGGCATTATACCTCTTTTGAGAAAACCTAGATCAGAAGGCAACCCCAGGGCCCCCTGAGCCCACAAGCCAGAGAGCTGGCTCAGCACTCCGCACAGTGTGATCACGGACCCGTAGCCTCACAGGACATCAGTATATTTCCAGGGAAAGAGGTATCTGTGTTTTCATGGATTTTCTCTGGTTAGATACTCTAGGGAAACACTAAGACATTCTCTTGTCCCACACAGAACTCGTAAAATTTCTGGGAGGCTAAATGTGCAGGGTGAGTCTAGAAGTCTGTGTTCAAAATTGTGTTCTCTGGAGCTCATCCTGGGAAACCTTGTTCCACTCTCACACCAGGTTGCTGTCATGGAGGGAAGTGAGGATATTCCCCGTCGCAGAAAATGATGTAAATTCTGAGGGGATAGTGGGTGACATGGCAGGATATGTAGGCCTGGGGGCGGCAGTGGAAGAAGAGGTGTGACGAAGACATACATTACATCTTTCATTAGGGAATAAGGTAAGGAACATTTATCTATACACATGGCAGCCCCATATGGTGACTTGTAAAAGATGGTCCATGGGCAGGACCTCTACTATCCTTTCCATCCCAATCCCTGAGCTTCAGGGTAAGAAAGCAGCTATCAGGCTTAATACAGCCCTCCCTGCTCCAAAATTTACCATACAAACTTTATGCTCTAAATACTCCAGTCACTGGTTGGTGGAACCCACACATCTTTTCCTAGGAAAACCCCATGCCTTTCTTGTAAATTTAAATTATTCCTATTTTCAAGACAGTTGTGTCTGCTATGAAGTTCAAAACCCTATTTTGACGCTTTCCTTGCATGTCTGTTTCCCTGAGGGCTGTTCATAGAGGAAGCCTTTCATGCAGCCTAAATAGTAGAGGGAAGGATCACAGAACCAGTAGCCCACCTCAGGGAATAGCAGCCTTGTAATATCATAAAATGTGATTCCATTACATCTGTCTAAAAGTTGTTTTTACAAACTCTAGAAATGACACTTGCTAGAGGATAAATCACACAAGACAATCATTTGTTCCTTAATAAATATGTTTGTTATACCTCGATGGGAAGTTATGGTTTGAAAGTAATAGAGGTTTGACTAATTCTCAGAAGTATAATTAAAAAACGTCTTGATTCTATGTTGGGTCAGTTGATCCTACTGATGAACATTCATGAGAACAGCTAGTCCAATTAAGGAAGTTTTTGCAAGTAGAACAATGAAAGAATACAGACACTGGGGTGACATACTCCATATTTATAGAAATTCTTTTTCCAGGTGCAGAGAGGGACCCAGACAGTAAGAGATCTCAGAAGCATTGGAACGACTGATTCAAAAATTTAAAGGGGGTCTGGTGGGTCACCTAACATCTTCCCTCTAAATTTCCTTCAGCAAACATAAAGCAAGGCTTCTTCTCTAAAGCAATGGCCGCACATGGCAAGTCTTTTCAGTCCTACCCTTGGCTTTGCTTCCAGTGTGTTAGGCCAGGTTTTGTCACTTTTCCCTGTGATGCACAGAGATCCATAGTCAAGCTAAGAAGGCTGAAAAGATAATGTGTTTATCTTCCCAGAAATCACTTTCAATTTATCACTTTTCGTCCTCTGCATTGACTTCTCAGCACCACCTGAGAGGAACTCATGAACATTCTCAGATTTTCATGATGTTATTTACTACTTTGACAAAAATAATCATTTTCATTTGAAATAATGTATTTTGGTAACTTTTTTATAGGGAGGATCTGGTATCTTCTCTTAGATGGTAACAGTCATGCCTTCTTGCATCAGACATATCCAAGTATCATTTTCACCATCCAAGTAATTTTACAAATTATAAAATGATAAACTGTAGAGCCATCTACAAATTAAACATTATCTTCATTGTATTTATTCATCTATTTTCAATTTCCAGCAAGACACTAGAAGTTAAGAAAAGTCATCCAAAACTCGGAAACAGGCAAAGCGAGGTAGCATGTCATTGTGATGCCATATAAGAACATTGTTTAACAGGCTCACCCAAGGATTATATGCTTATTTAGGGAGTGTAACTTTATTTGACTTGCTAAGTACTATTGACTAAAGATCTAGAGTCTGTGAAGTTATATGCTACCATGTAGATTTCTGTCCAGTAAAAGTCAAATGACCTCTGTCTTCAGAAAAGGCATCCGCCCTGTAGGGCATCGCTCAGTTGTGCATCTGATCCAGGAACCTCATTACGAAATTACTTTCCCATTACGCATATATCCTCATTCTATTTTCTACTGTACTGGTTCTCTCACTCAGGAGTTAAAGAAAATGTTTACATTGTGTTCATTATTGATATGAAAGTCATGTTTTTCAGTTCTTGAAAATTATACTTCAGCATAGGTAGTTTATTGACTTTTAAATAGGATCTTTGTTTTCCATAAAACACACAGACATAAAACAGATATAAGTGTTGCTGCTCTGAATCTGATGGACTGGAAGCCCTCCAGAAACCCGAAGGCACTGCTGTCTGGTCATATATCCTTTGGCCTCATCTGGCTTCTTTTTCAAGAAGTTCAAATCACAGCTCTGCCAGGAGAAGCTGCGTGGACCTATAAAAGTTCCCCTTCTTCAGTGCTCCCGTCCCCTCTTCTTACAGGGTATATATTTTATGGCCTTGAAGCTGAAAACCTGGCATTTGGAAGGAAGTATGCAGATTACAGGAGTGCTTTCTCAATAAGATTTACATCATGCAAGTGGTATCTATGAAGACCTAAGTAGGCCACAGAAAAAAATTAGCAAATTCCTTGGCTACTAAATTGCTTATTCCATTTCGGAAGCTAAATGTTAATTGCATTTCAATAAGAAATACTTCCAAGTAATGGAGCCGTGCCACTCATGGTATACTACAGTTTTATCTTTTAATGGTCACTTTTGCTTGGTAATAAGTCATCACTTATCAGAGATATATACACCATCAGCTCCTTTCAGATGTAAATAGTGGATAACTTATGAGTCATTGCTTTGCCCTTTTAGTAAATATTCTGAGGCAATGCTATAAATTTTAAGGAACCCAGCATTAATAACCACTCGTGGCTATCATGAGCTAGATTTGCACAGAAGAAAGCAATGAAATGGCCTGCGTGTTAATTCCAATTTCCCATGGCATTTTCTACCATAGTTTCAGTGTAAAATGCAGGAAGAAAGTAAATGAACAAAGTGGTATAATGGTTAGAACTTGGATGAGAAAACAAAATCTTATTTAAAATTCTAAGAAGTAATTAGGTATTGCTATGCATATTATACAATTACAACACAATAGAAATATTAGAATCATGCCTTGAAAGGACATAAAGGTTATAGTGATGGAGTTTGGAATGTCTACTAAGCACTTTGACACACCCTTTTTGGCTTCACAACAGTCCTGAAAAGTGGGTATTGTTTTAAAATACGAGAAATGGAGGTCCACACAAAGTGCCTTTCTGAGAGTAATACAGCCTGGGATGTGATGGGGCGGAAACCTGACTCCAAAGCCTGTGATCACTGATTATAAAAGAAGAAAGCAACGCTGAACAGAGAGGGTCCGTACAGAAATAGAATCCTGTCCGTCTGTCACAGGACAGATCATTTTCAAGTACTGTTTCTTTATATAATGCATGCTGCCACCTCTGTGAGGACTTTCTCTCAAGTAGTTGTTGGCCATTGTAGTTCTCCAATAACTAAAATGAATAATCCTTTTTTGCAGAAGAGGATTGGTAATTTTATGACCTGAATCCAGGGAAAGAATTTTGGGAAGGGTTGGGGCCATGAAAAGTACCTCAATCCTGGTCCAAAGGCATTTCTTTTTCACTAATATTTATATAGGTTTTATGAACCCCCCTTCCCCAACCTAATAACATTCATTCTTTCTTTCTTTCACTTTTTTCAATAAAAACGTGTTGCTGGGAATTGTTGTACATGCTGAGGGTGTCATGGTGAACAAAATCCAGGTAGTCTCTGCCCTGATATCATATCATTGTACAATGTTCTAAATTTTTTATTCATTCGTTTTTTTTCCATTCATTCGGTTACCCATAAAATATTTATTGCACACTTACAATGTGCCAGAAATTGTTTGCAGAGCTTTGGGATACAACACAGAGCTATGAGAACAAAATAAATAACCCTCTATTCTGGAGCATGAATTCTAGTAAAGGAAGGTAGAAAATTCTCAATAGACATGATAAATAAGGAACATTATATAGTACTCTGGAAAGTAGTAAGTACTCTACAGAAAAAAGGAAAACAAAAACAGACCATGTTAAGAGAGATTGGGATGATCCAGGTGGGAGAGAAGCAGATTGCAATTTTCACTAAGATGCTATAGGTAAACCTCATCAAGAAGGTGACAACTGAGCAGAGGTGCATGAGGTGACGGAGTGCTATAGACTGAATGTTTATGTCCTCCCGAAATTCACGTATGGAAATCCTAACCCTCAATGTGATGGCATTAGAAGGAGGACTTTGGAAGGTAGTTTCAAGAAGATGGAGCCCTCATGAATGAAATTAGTGTCCTTATAAAAGAGACCCTAGAGAGCCCCCTAGCAGCTTCCTTTGTGTGAGGTCACAGAGAGAAGAGAGCCATCTCTGAGCCAGGAAGTGGGCTTTCACCAGACACTGAATCTTGATCTTGGGGTTCTAGCCCCTAGAACTGTGAGAAATAAATTTTTGTTTATAAGCCAGCTGGTCTATGGTATTCTGTTACAGCAGCCTGAAAGAACTATGGCAGGGAATAAGCCATGGACAGGCTCATGATGAGAGTGTCATTACTCTAAGTGGGAGTGTGGCTGACACATTCAAGGGACAATGGCAAGTGATGCGCTGGAGCTAAATATAAAAGGGGAGAGTGGTAAGAACTGGGCATGAAAGGTCAGAATACATGACCTGTTGCATCATAATTAGTCAGAGGAACCCTGCAAGGTTTGGAGCAGAGGGTGATGTGACCCGGCTTCTTCTTCTGTATGGTTTCAGCCTGTTGTCAACCACACACCATGGCCATAGGAGAATTGAGATAAACTAACGGTCAACTGCATTTTCATCCTTTGTCCGGGAAGGACCCCCTCTGGGACATCTTGTGAGCTCTTGGCATCTTCTGCTACTTCACTTATAAGAAAACACTGAAGCCTCCAGACTTTGATTTACATCCATCCCTTGTATCTAACAAATACTCAGAATTACATAGAGTTAAGTAGCCCAGGGCTGAAACATAGGTATCTCACTAGACACAAGATATGACACAAGATACCTGATTCTTTGGTGAAAGTTGTCTTAGGTCATTCAGGTTGCTATAACCAATATTCTGTAAATGGGGGAGCTTGTAAACTACAGAAATTTATCACAGTTCTGGAGGCTGGGAAACCAAGAGCGAGGAGCTGGAAAAGTCAGTGTCTGGTGAGGGCCCGCTCACTGGACCTGAGATGCCATCTTCTCACTGTGCCCTCATGCGGAGGCGAAGGGGCGGGAGCCCATGGCATCTCTTATACAAGGGCACTAATCTCATTCATGAGGGTTCCATCCTCATAACCTAATCATCTTCCAAAGGCTAATCACTTCCTAATACCACCAACATCGGGGACCAGGTTTCAACATATGAATTTGGGGAGCACACAGACATTCAGCCTAGAGCAAAAGTCTAGAGCACTTGCCCAACTTGGACTGAAGCTCTCATGGCAATAAAATATAAAATTCAACATAAATGAAAATACTGTAAATAATATTATTTTATGAAATTAGGTAGTTCCTCCTTATTAGAAACTCAATAGTAAATCCTTTCATAAAAAAAAATCCTTTCATAAAGTAGCAAACAATCTTAGTTTATCTTTAACTGTATATGTTTGATAAAATTAAGTGTGACACCTGTGCTTTCAAAGTTCACAGAAGAAAGTCTAGAACATTTTAAAGAACTGGAGATACACAGTTTGACCACAGATAGCGAACATACTGTCAAGGGGAAAAACAACCATAAATACGCTTTATTTAAGTCCCAAACAGCTAATCAGAGACCACACTTAACTTGAATGAAGATAAACTTGTTTTAACAAGACATTTATGTTTGTTTACAATTGACATTTAAGACAAGTATGCTTGAGACTGAATCCAGCAAAGGAAAATTGAGGCAATTTTGGACAGAGCTGACTTAGATCACCCTCTGTAGATAATCTATTACCTAATCATTTCCTCTTTGGTTAATATTATTATTATGATTAGTGTTGAGATAGTATCAGAGCTAAGGATGGCTAGAAGTCAAGTTGGTTGAAGACCCAGAGCACAATGCATTTTCTTCAAAACTAACTTTCAGTGCACACACACAGACCCACACATTTATGTACTTTTTGTCTGTCTGGCCACATTTCTCTTCTAGAATGAAGGTTTGCTAAGGTGAGAAATTTTGCCCCTCTTTTCTCCTGATGTATCCCTACCACATCGTAGGATTTCAGTAAATATTTGAATGAATAAAATGAAATGAATTTCTCTTTCTATGGGGTTGATTGTTCATAGAATGAAAACTATGCGTAAAATCCCAAATCCTAAGTCGAAGAACAAGTGTTTAGAGGACAAATGAATGTGTACAATTGCTCTCTTCAAATTTCTGTGTAATAAATGAAAGAAGAGGATTGCAGGACCTCTAGAATTTCTAAGAAATTCAGAAGATTAGAAATTGCTGAATAATTGATATAATTTTATTGTCTTTTTTTTTTTTGGTCTAAGTTTTAAAATCTTAAAGTTAATTAAAATTTTAAAAAGGCATCAGATGAGTAATTTTTAAAGAAAAATGTATGCACAGGGGCAACAAATATATATACTTTCCAAAGGTTAGGCTAAAAAGTTTAATAACTACTGCTTTGGAGAAATGCCATATGTTAAAATTTTTTTTTAATTTAAAAAACTTTTCTTTCTTTGATGGATCTACCCTTGCCAGCACTACTTAGAGACACTACTCCCAACTGTGGCAATTTAGAGCTGGAGGGGGGACAGCCCGAGAAGGTGGAAAATTTGGATTCCTACTGTTTTAACAAGGGGAAAAAAGCAATTGCCAATAGAAGCTTCTAATTGCATACAGATTGCCCTTTTATTTTGCTTCAGTCCTTTCAGTTCAAGTGCCAGGGAAAGGGAAGTATTACCTCAACTGCTTACACCGGAGGTCTGCTTCCACTTAGCTGCCGAAGCGAGTCTTGCCTTCTTTCTAGAGCAGCTACCCCAGAAAATCCACTGAGGGAGGAGTTAAAGAGACTCCAAATACCATCAGTAACGTTTCTGGAGCCAGCCCTGCTCCGAAGCCACTACAGAGCTCTTGGGACTGCCTGGGGCAATTCCCCTGGGTCCTTCCCAATCCTGGCCTTGGAACAGTGAGAGAAAACCAGGTGGGGTACAGCCATTGCCCCCTCCTGCTAGAAGGCAGCTAGCAGCTGAGTGTGCATACAAATTGGGCTAAATGAAAAGAAGTGGTCAGGGCTGCGGAAGGGGAGCAGTTCCTCCGGGGTCTTTACTCTCTGCACACCATCAATTATACCCCTAGCCCTCCCAAAAGCTTCAGAAATAATAGAGTTATGAATATAAAAATCTCCAGATTTCTAGGGACGCTATAGGAAAATGTCTTTTTCCTTAAGCCACCTCAGTCTCAGGATCCATCTTGTTCCCTTCTTCCCCTGAGTAGGACGCACCTGACCTCCAGGTTAGCCACCAGCCTTTTGCGCTGTGCTCCCAAACACAGACGTCCTGCAGGCTGGGCAGCCTCTTACCTCCTCCTCTGTGCACTTTGCACCTCGTTGTCCTGATCCCTGTGAGTTGACCACTGTGTGAAAATTGGTGCTTCTGAGAAATGGGTTCTTTCAACTTGAGGGGAAAAAGTATGTGATGATTTCCTTTGTCTTCTTAGCAGATTTCCCTGTGTGCTCTCCCAAAGCAGTGAATTGACCCAGGGCTTCTAATTCATCTTTCTGCACATACTGGCCCAGTCCAATGTGAAGTGTACACAGTAAGCTCGCATTGTGGGTGACAGTGTGGAATCATATTATGATATGATTTTGAGCATCTAGTTATGGTTCTGTTTTCCCTATTAACCAGCTCTCAACTGCTAGCCAAGCAGCAGACTCACTAAGACCCATTTATCTCCTCTTGCCAACTGGGGAAACTGGGACTAACAACCCTAGTCTGAAGGAATGGAAAGAGTTTATATTGCCAAATGAATATCCCTCAAATATAAAACACGACTTAACAATATTCAAATAACTCAGATACAGTAAAATGCAAAGGGCCATATTGAAATTGGATTAAACATCAGTACATCACCACTTATCTTCTTTTCAAATATAGAATAAAAAATTACTAACTGAAAAATTAAATGAAAATGTACAAAAGTGAATGAAGTGTGCATGCATGTTTTAATGGAAAGGCTTAACTAAGGGAGAACTTGAAAAGTTAAGATTTTTAATACAACTAAAGTAACTGCAGGATTTCGTTGAGGCTGAGAATCCAAAACTTGCTTCCTGAGAAAGGAGTTGCTTCTCCAGAAACTCTAGGAATTTCATCGTTATTTCAAATGGTACTTTCAGGAGCACTGAACTCCCTGTTTAAAAGGAAACAAAGCCAAAGTTAATGTTTTAATATTTGCCTGGAATGATTCTCTGTACTGGAAAAGTAAATTCAAGATGGCAGCTGCCAAATGGAATATGTTTTGGGGTATTCGTAAAGCTGAAAGTGTAAGTTATTGCTCTAGTAATGTGCAGTTTAGTGAACTCCACTGACCTATGGTTTATGGAAGTGAATTTTCCATGGATTTAAAACCCTTCATAGCTTTTATCTACTGCTAAATTTTATCCTTTAGATTGTGATTTAAATATTTGCAAAAAGGCACCTAATTATACAATGAATGCTGTGGATGATTTCTCTTTTGATCTGCCTAGTAAAATTTAGTATCAATTTTTTTTCTTTACATTACTATCGGAAAGAGACGGTCTATTAGAAGAAGGTTAATAAACAGTCAGTCAATAAATGAATGAATGAATGAATGAATGAATGAATGAATAAGTGAGTGAGAAGAAATAGATCACTACTAATTCAACATCCAAACTTTTTACATGGTAATTTTTTATCTCTTGAAATGAGACTATTAATGCTATTGCTATTAAAACAGCTTTAGGCCCTGGCTGGTGTGGCTCAGTGGATTGAGCGCCGGCCTGTGAACCAAAGGATCGCTGGTTCGATTCACAGTCAGGGCACGTGCCTGGGTTGCAGGCCAGGTTCCCAGTAGGGGGCACATGACAGGCAACCACATGTTGATATTTCTCTCCCTCTCTTTCTCCCTCCCCCTCTGTCTAAAAATAAATAAATAAAATCTTTAAAAAAAAAAAAAAAGACAGCTTCCCTGAATTCAATCTACCTGTAAACACTTGAAGTCCCTAAAAGATTCCTACTTCTGCCTCACCTATTCTCAAAACTTCCTAAGTATTGACTCAGTTGATTCTCCCATGAGTGTAGTACTCTTTATTGTCTCCATTGTACAGATGAGGCCACTGAGGCACAGGGCGACTACTCAGCCTGCCTGACATGCTAGGCCAGTAGAGATGGGGTGAGGATTTGGACCCCAGCAAGCTGGTGCAGGGCCTCCCTTTTCAAACAAAAGCAGTACTGCGTAGAGACAGTAGAGTTAAGTTATGCTAGATATCCATGTACCTTAAATCATGAAAAAGTGTCATCACCAAGTAAAACTATTCCACAGTTTTAAATTAAACTAGTGATGATCCCTTTTTAATGTAGGAAAACTTTATATAAGTGTTGAGGAGTGGTGAGAAACATTGTGGAAAGAGGTTAAGACAATACAGGTTACAGTAGGCACGTGTATTTGAAACTTTTGAATTGATAAATTCAAGGGAGATGTGCCAGTGTCATTCCAGGTAAAAAGCAGTAATTTTGAAAAGAAATTGTATAGTATGTATGATTCCCCATTTGAGCTCTAAGAATTAAGCTCATGTTCCATGTTCTCCTGTGTTCTTCCTTGCAAAGTAGTCTACTTTATGGTTCCGTTGGACCACAGCTCCTTTAAGGAGCAAACACCTCTTTGAAAGGGCCCTCTAGTCAGGCAAGTCCTGAGACAGAGAGGGCATAAGGAGACCACTTACACAGTCACACATGCTGTGTGACCATTTCCACGTCATCTCCAGAATGAAGGAGGTAGAAGGGCCTCTTAAAACCCAGACATTTGTTATAATTATTGTTATCATTAGGAATCATAACTGTTTACAGAACTTAACTGCTGGGCATTTAGCAAATTTTTTCAACCATGTTCTCAGTTAATTCTCACAACCTTTCTTCCCCAGTTGCCTGGGGATAGCAGGCAGTTAATTTCAATTACCATTCGGGGTTCAGATATCCTGGTTGTGACTTTAAATCTGCACGTCCTAACTATACCTACCTCCCTTACCTTACGTTATAGTTCCCCTTCAGGAATTTCATTCACAAACTGGAAGAAAAGAGGTGAACTTCCTATATAATGAGCTATGCTTTTGATTTTTTGTTTGACCTGAATCATTTTTTAAAAATTTTGTAGTGCTAGTGTAGAGTCAACCCTGGATTTTCCTTTCGAATGCGTGCTGTGCGCCTGCGCACCTCTTCCTCCTGCACGATTTGACTGATGCCATCCCGGGGGAAGGTCTCGTTTCTTCTCTGCCCCTAAAACTGCTCCGCCTCTTTCCAAGGGCTCGACTAGAGTGCTCTTTTTCCTTTTGAAAACACTGCTTCGAAATGCAGTCTTTCTTGATATAGAGCATTGCTTTGTAGCTATTATATGTGTAATCAGCAAGGACACACACACCCGGCCGTTTCCTGGAGAACGCGTTGCCAGCTCAGTTCACAATCACTCCTTTTTTTGGCATTCCCTTGTCTATTTGGAGAGTCTCACCGCTGTTCATAGAATTTTTCGTCCGTCAAGTACTTTCCGTTTGAAAATGATGCCTAAGTGACCGCGTTTCCTGTTTTAGCCTACAAGCAAAATGGAGTCCAAGTTCAACTCAGACTTTCCCTTAGAAACAACAGCACGAGCCTGGGTCACTACAGCACCTCAGCATTGGAGGGACGCCTATTAGGAACTTCTTCGCCTGTCCT
Organism: Mormoops blainvillei; assembly: GCA_004026545.1. Classification (NCBI taxonomy): domain Eukaryota; kingdom Metazoa; phylum Chordata; class Mammalia; order Chiroptera; family Mormoopidae; genus Mormoops; species Mormoops blainvillei. The sequence goes on along the minus strand of PVJD01001256.1, from coordinate 35,714 downwards.
CTATGTGGGTAGAACTCATTTTATCAACCACAGAAATCTATTTGAATTGACGAAATAATGGATCATTCCAATCATTTAAAGCATGCTCTACAGCACAGTGACACCTTTTCTGTATTGATTTGAGAGTGAGAGTTTTAGTGTGCAGGGGTCTCTTGGTGTACAGTAATTCTCCAGGCCAAATCTCTATGAACTGAATAAATGTTCTTTGTCACATACCTCACCTTAGAGCTCCAGTTTCTTCTTAATTCCTTCTAACAGGTAGTTAATGTTATTTAGGGAGCTAAGGACAAATATGAACTAGTGTATTGTTACAGTCATAGAAATAAATAGCAAAATACAAAAATGAGTCTGCAAGCTACAATAAATGTGTAAATCTAAAAAAACAGGAATTTTTCCTACCTGAAGCTACTCAGTAGTCCCCTTCTAAGGAAGATTCTTGATTCACAGAAAGACATATAACCAGTTTACTTTTCTCTGGTGAAGAATATGTCTAAAATACAATGAAGAGTTATGTAGAATACAAGCCACTAAACGCAAATAATTCATCCTCTCTCCCCCACTCACCCTGTCTGTTTCGTCCAGGTCAAAGCCAGCCAGGACTGAGGGCGCAGGCAGGTAACATCCTGGTGAGAAGCCCGCCTATGCTAGACTGGATCTCCCTTAGTGCTGTCCTTGCAGACTTTAGAATATCTCTGTGATATTGGACTGGTTACAGGGGAAACAGAAAGAAAGACTCTAATTATACAATATTGAGATTTCCATTTGTGAGCTCAACTATTGGATCTGTCATCTTTCATCAGTAGAAAAATGGGGAAATCAAATTCTCTGTTTGTTTAAACCACCCAGAGAAGGAAGAGCTCAGAGTGTGGGAAATCGAAATATCTTACTTACTCTGACAACCCCTCCCTCTGGAGCGTGTACATGATCAGGGGCAGGCAAATGACTTTTCCATCATATTTGGCCCAAAACTACCCTGGTGAGTGAAGAGAAAGGGAATCGTTTGATAAGATTTGGGAAATAACATCTGTTTTTCTTAGCATTTCTGGATGAATTTATCAGGCATCCTGTAATTTACACTTTCTGCTGAAAACTATACGTGAATACCTTGCATAGACACAAGGCCTTTGAGTGTCAGTCAGAAGCTCTACAAGGTCTGTGCTGCTGAAGGAGGCCATGTTTGCAGTCAAGCATAGAGTCACCTGAAATGTTTAATTGCTTCCTCCCTGGGAAAATCGCTCCCCATGCCTACACAGACTGCTTCCTTGCTCCATGAACTTGGGACTAAGTATCCATGCTTATGCACCTTGAGTTCTAGGATTCCATGACTCTAAAATAATTCTTCGTATTTTTAAAATAAAGTTTATTAAATCTATTGGGGTGATGTTGTTTAATAAAATTATATAGGTTCCGAGTGTATTATTCTATAATACACCCTCTGTGTATTCACCACCCAAAATCAAGTCTCCTTCTACCACTATGTCTTTTACCCCCTTCACCCTCTTCTGCCTCCTCCCTCTCCCCCTCACACTCTAGTAATTTATTCTTAGAAGTTCAGTGTATACAGAACTTACTAGCCAAACACGATATGAGCAGGGAGAGATGTACAAAATAATTAAGACATTTTCCCCTGAGAGTATGAACCAGGATATCAAGGCTGAAGAACAAATATAAATAAACACCATTAATAGCGTATACTTATTGAGGACTTATTCGTGTAAGCTTTAGATTTACTGACTTACTTAACCCTCCTCTCTATGTGTTAATTTCTACTATTATGTCTATTTTACAAAGGAGGAAACTGAACCCACTGGCAAGTGAAGAAGCCAGGATTTGAGCCTGGGTGCATTGGTTTTAGAGTCTCTGTTCAGAAACGCTATGCCCTGATACAACACCATGAACGCAGGGGTAAACATGTAGCCACTGGGTACCACAGAGTGCAGAGAAGAGACATCTGGCCTAGTGCATGGCAGGTTTGGGGAAGTGGGACTCAGGGTGTAGTCTCTACCCGTACTTCTGTCTTTTGAAGGAGATCATGCCTTGAATGGAGATTTAAAAGGATGGGAAAGTGGCTGCTGACTAAAGGAAGGGACCCAAGAACCTGCCAAGGAAAGGGCACCACACAGCAAAGGCCCTGAGTTGAGACCTTTGGGGGCTGGTGGGAGGGGCTGGTGGGCTAGTAGGAGGGGTAGCCAGAGCCATGGGACTCAGCCCTGGTCCTAGGAAGGCAATGGAGATGTTTAAGGTGGTGTATCTGAGAGAAGACCTCATGGAAGAACATATCACACTGCGTTCCTACAGTCTTAGCCCTTCATATCCCTGGCATTCAGGTCGATTTGGGTTCTGACTTAAGAGTAAAGCCTTTCAGAACCCTGGATTCTTAAGTACACGACAGAAAAGGTCGGGGCACGAAGTTAAGGGTATCAAGGGTATCAACAGGAGTGCGATCATGAGGGTTTTGTGTTTATGATCAGGAACTTGAACTTTCTCCTACGTTGATGGTTTTAGGAAAATCAAGGTGGCAGCTGTATTAAGCTTGAATTTGTTAGGGACACAACTGTAAACTTCGTAACTGTAGCATTGGCTATCTTCTTGAATGACGTACAGATATTTGATCCTTTCAGCTCTCTTAATGAACAGTGACAAAGATGTAACAGATTGTTTTCATCAACATTTACTAAGTTCCTCTCTGCCAAGCCATTGGACCAAAATATTCAGTAAGATAAACTGGACCACTTGGGAGATTCCTTATTCTGATTTCATCTTTCTGCTTTTAGAGAGAAATGGTTCTGGCACCAGAATATGAAGCAGAAATAAGAGAGAGGCAAAGGAGCTGTGAAATCCATATAGCAAAGAACCATCTGTTATCAATTTATCTGACAAATATTTATAGGGAGCCCAGGCGTGCTAGGCTCATTTAGACATGCAACACTCACAAGTGTTTGTCCTCATAAGTGTGTACATTTAATAGTTGACTGTAATGAATAGGTCAACTTAAACATGAAAAAAACAAATTCCAAAAGCATTTTTTTAATAAACACCCCGTTACCCATCATGTTAACTATCCCGTCTTTCAATAGGATTTGGAATCTGTCTAGGTAATCTTAGGTCTATTGGCCATGCATGTTAATTACATTAGCATGCTTTACTGGAAAGGCCAAAAGGAAGAAGTTTGACTATGGGATATCTGGTTCAAGTTCAAGTTTAAGAAAAAGTTCCGGTTTAAATCAGGTGTTTTTCTATAAAAAGAGACATTAAGCTGGATGATTTTTTTAATCCTTTTGAATTTAAACATGCTAAGAGTGTAATTCTTTATTTCTTTTTCCCCACATGCTTATCCACCTGTTCATATTGTGCTTTCAGCATGGAGTAGGTCATTCTGGACAAAACCGGCAACATACTGCCCCCACTTCTGACAAGAATTGCCCATTATGTTAACTTATCCACATTTTTGACGAGTTCTATTTGGAGTAGGCACTGTGATAGATATTGGTTTCTCACAAATACACTAGTTAATCTGATCATAACAAATTCAGACAAGTCTCAAAAAGCAGATCTTCTTCTCTAAATAATACTTATCAACTTCTTGACTAATATTTTGTTTAACTGTTTACAGTGAAACCAGGGTACTAGTCCACTGTTGTGATAAGACCAGTGCATTTCCTGATGTTAGAAACAAATAAAAATCCATTGTTCTCACTTCCTTTGCAGAGTTTAGTTGACCTCACCCAAATTAGGAAAACACTTAGCTTGAAAGTTTACCCCCATAATTTCAATAGAAAATAAAAACAAAATGATTATCAAAGACCTTAGTTTATTTTTATTATTGTTGAATTCTACATATTTTAGATATAAATAAATAAAATTTTGCAGCATTTTTGTGCATTTTTATTTCCAAATACACATTTTAAGTTTTTAAAATGTATAAAATGTAGAGGAATTCAAAAACCAGAAAGAATTTTCCCTGTAATTTTGCATCTTAAAGATAGCCACTATTAAAGTGAGAAGTTTTATCTACATACGTATATATTTATATAAATGTATGCAAATGTATTCAGAAACACTTATAATGAGATAATCATCTTACTTTACCGTGCATTACTGGATTATAAGTATTTTGGGGCACAAAAATTACATATATTCTTTGACGTGATGGCCCAACCAACTATAATACTACAAGTACTTAGCCATTTTTTCCCACCTTAAGTTACATGCGTTTTTATTCCCTCTAAAATAAAAATGATCCTAGGAAAAATGACACATTTAAGATAAGAGTTACCAAAAATTTGATTTATAATATTAAATTTGTATTACTCATAGAGGTAAATGGAAATCATTGTCAAGAAATATTATTTCTGCTTTTTTAAGATAAACAGTTTACCAAGGAGTGGAGGGAAGAAACTTGACATTTATGAAACATTTACAGCCTGCCTGGCTTTGTGGCAAGAAATTTAAATCTACTATCTTACGTAATCCGTTCAACAATAAGGAGAATTCAGTATTATCCATCTGACAGTGATGGGAACTAAGAGTCAGAGATTTTCAATAGTTTGCCCACAGTCACACTGCTAAAACATGACACAGAAAGATAAAAACATTTGTAATTCCACCATACAGTTTTTTTAACTCATAGTCTATGCATATGCTAAGATACACATGCATTTTCATTACTTTCACTCATTTTTTCCTTCCTTCTCTCTCTTTCTCTCTCTCTCTCTCTTTTTAATGATAGGATCATGATACACACACTGCTTTACAACTTGTGCTTTTTTTCACTTGGCTGTTTACTTCCATGAGTATCAAACTCCTTTTTAATGACTATAAGTTGAGGCAGCATTATTCATCATAGTTAACCAGTCCCTAATGAATGCATATTTTGGGTCTTTAAAAAGCAATGCTTCAGTACACATTCTTGCATATTTATCTTTCTGCATGTATATAAATATTTTTGTAAGATAAGTCACGAAAACTAAAAATTCCTGAGACTAAAAGCGTGCACACATTAAATTGTAAACAATATTACAACGTGACCTTGCAAAAAGGTTTCACCAGTGTTTACTCGCGTGACTTCCTGTAAGAGTGCTCCTTTTCCCACAGCCCCAGCCATCTCCTGTGAATCCGAACTAAAGGAGGGACGGAAGGGAAGGGGTCCTTTATCCCCCTCCCCCCACCCATGTGCTAATCAGAACACTGCTGAGCCAAAGAGGTGCCAAAGGTTTGCCCGTCATCTCAAGTGTAGTAATAACTGGGTTCAATCCAGCAGAGATTATAGTGTCAAATGTTACGCATAAAATATAATAATAATGACAGGCAACACTTCAGAATGCCAACTGCTGTTCGAAACACTTTTTAAATTATTTAATCCTCACAACAGTCCTCTGAGTTTGTGCAGTCACTATGCCCAGATCGCAGATAAGGAAGCTAAGGCCTGAGAGGCTAAGTGACTGTTCCCCCAAGTTAACACGTTAGAATCGGACAACGTGGCCCAAGAGTCCATGTGCTTACACTGCACATTGTATTTCTGTTTTATAATTTTTTATAAAAAGGAAATTGTTTCGAGGAGTTGTTATTCCAACCAAGTTGCCCAAGTCTATTAAAAAATCATGAGTATAAAAAATTCATATGTATTATCAAACGTAGAGGAAGAACAGAATTATGGATTTTGAGTTAAAAAAAACCCAAATTTTGTGTGTGTGTGTGTGTTTGGAAGAGACTGTGAGGCGCTTTGGTCAACCTGAGGAGAATATGCCGTCCGTTCTGAGTGATGTGTTGCTGGAGCTTCTGGGAAGGAGAGCGGAGGCCCCAAATCCTGCTCTCTGCGAGTCACTTGAGACACAAATGTGACAGGTTGGAAAGGCTTTGAATTGAATATGAGACTGGGGTATAAACGGGACTAGAAAAATCTTCATAACTGAAAGCCACTAAAAATGAGCAGGGTGTTTCTTGTGTTTGGTAATAAGAGCACACTTAATAAGTTATGGGAGAAATCTCTTTTAAGTTTATACCTCAATCAGTTGAGACTCTCCACTCAAATCAGTCTCACAGCTCAGTGTTTGTTTTCTATGTATATCAACCTGTGGGTGCACAGGGATCTCCTTCCTTCACAGCTCTTCAGGTGGGTGAGCTCCTCCTGCAAGCTTAGATAGACATTATCGACCTGCCTTCTGGGGTGGGGGGGGAGCCATGCCTGCCCCTTTATGTTAAACAAAGTACACATCCTTCTGAACTCCGCCTACATCTGCCCTCAGCGTTTCCATGGGCAGGCCCACAGTGCTTCCAGGATTCTTTTCCTCTCCTTGAACATCCCTGGGAATCTCGGTGGTCCCCTCCACTGAGTCTCTGCCACCTCAAGACCATTTTCTTCCGATATCTCCTGGTGCCCTGATATGTCTACCAGTCCTGATGCCCTGCAAACCCCAGCCAGGGAATGATCCACCAGGCTTTTTAAGTTCTGTGCACCTTGCATTTGCACAGAACTTAGCGATGGAGGAACCAGAGGCCTTGTTCCACTCACTTTCTACAAGTTATGTTTTTTAAAACTCTCCCTCTTCTCCTTTTTTCCACCCCTTTTCCTCTTCTCTCATCCTCTCCTAAAAGCAGGCTTAATATATGGACTCAGGTTGAAGAAGAAGATTTTAGTGAAATGAATTCACATTCTCTTCTCCAAGCTGTCATTCCACAAGGGTTTGAAAGCCCTGGTAACTCTTGGTTCTCTCTTGGTTCTAGTGGTGGGTCCTTCTTTGAAATGAAAACCTGAAGAATATAAATATGTCATTTGTTACTCAGGTTGATTCAAAGCCGCCCCGTGGGGTAGAGTAGACCTCCTGAGCCCGCTACGCAGGTTCTCTTCAGTCCACAAGCATCCCCTGTCAGAGGTCCGTGGAACCCTAGAGCTCTTAGGGACACGGCTTCAAAACCATGTTCTAGAAATGAAGAACTGTTTGACGTTGATTAGCAAAGGAGTAAGTTGGTAAAAGTGATGAATGTTTCCTTGTGATCCAAGGCAAAGTGAGAAACCAACACAGCTGGATTATGACCAGAAAACATATTTGAGTTTAGTTTTAATTATGCAGAAATAGATGATTTCCTTTCTCCTCCAATAACGTTCTGAATGTTTTTAACTACTAACAGATACATGCAAAGATTACTTGCAAAGAGTGGGTTTTACTATATAATGTACAGTTTCTGATGTATGTGTGTATATGTATATAATTATTTGACGCATATATTCTAAATGTTTCTGTTTCAAGGACCAAAAGCCATAAATTGAGGAAATAGAAACAGACAAGTTAAACAATTGTTCCAAGCTGGCACACTGGCTCAAGAAAATGTAGTGTTCATCAATATGGCAGTTTGGATTTCTTTCCAAGTTCATGGCTTCATATTCCAGACTTATTTTATTTCTATTTTCACATTAAAATTCTAGTACCACTCTGAGAGAACTATGGCAAATTTCAACCTTACAGTTCTTAGAAGATGAAAAATGAGGGAAATATATATAAATAAATACATATAAAACTTGAAGATGAGTCAGATACACAAATGGAATATCCATAAATAACAACACATCAACACTGATAGCAAAGATGAAGGATTATTCTACACTAAACCATTTAGCCAGCATTTTGGTCAGGAAAGGTGTTCTTTGGGGGATTCATTGGATGAATGTAGGACTTTTAGGAGAAAACCATTGGTTTCGCAGCCTAAGCCTTTCTGTAGTGGAGAGCGCCAAGGGATCTGAGAATTGTGGAACTCTCTGAGGGCATTTATTATGAAGTACTTGTGTTTATACAGGACGGACCATACCCTCATGTGCTTGTTTGTTTCATCTGCTAAGATGCTTTGGAGGGAATTATCTGATGTGACATTTGTGCTACTTTGTCGTTAGTAACTTCCAACAGACGATTAAAAAGGGAGCAAGCTACCTTGCCCAAGTGTTAGCTTTTTGTTTATCATTAGTTTTCTTTCTTTCTAAAAGAGTTACATCGTTTTTATTCTTTAGCTTGATTACCCTTTTGATCAAAGCCAAAATAGAACTATTTTTCAGATTTTATCATTTTTTTTACTTTTAAATTATCTAGGGGTTTGTTTTATAGACCCATCCATACTATACTTATGGGTAGGTGGTTGATCGCCAGAAACTTAATGTAATAAAATATTGTTTTATGGCTATGAACTAGAATATGATTAATACACAGCATGGGCCAGAGAAGTTTCCACTAACATGGCTTAATAAATATTTCCATATATAATGTCTTTTTAATACGCTGGGATTTAAAAAACATACCGTGGATCCTTTTCCTCTCCTTTCTTACCACTGTCATTTAAAGCTGTGTTTTGAAAGCCGGTCATCAAGATCAGGTGCTGAGCAGAAACCACAGAAGCCAGTTTTCTGTGCCCCAGTGTTAAGGAGGCAGGGCAGTGACTCACGGAGGTGAAAGGTGGGGTCTTCGAAGGTTCCCAGTGTCTCTCTCCCCCAGGGCTAGGGTCGAGGTGTAGAGGCAACTGCTGAGCCCGGGCCATTCCAGGAGCTTCTTAGCCTCCTTTCATTCCATCCTGCCAGTGACGCATGAAAGCAGCATATGTACCCCAATACAGAGATCCTCCACCGGGGGTGATCTTGCCCCACAGGGCATGTTGGGCTGTGTCTGGAACATTCTTGGTTGTCATAACTGAAAGCTGTTACTGGTATCCAGTGGGTATAGTCTTGGGGTGCTGCCCAGATTATAGTGCTCGAAATTTCGATACTGTCAGGTGTAGAAACCCTGTCTTTTGAGGGCAATTATTCTGCTTACTACAGAGGCTCCTCTGGGGAAACACCGTCGGAATTCCTAAAGGTACGCAGCTGCTCCACTGGAGCTGAACAACAAGTAAATCAGTCACTGCTGCGATTGGTCTGTGCGATCACAAATGTTTTCTGTGAGACCAGCCACTGTCTTCCTTAGACTGGAGAATTGTCGGGAACCGCCCTCTGTAGGAGGTAGGCTTGAGTTAAGTCTTGCAGGATATTCAGGAGAAGGGCAGAGCTGATGGACAGGGTCTTCCCGAGGGAGGAAACCTGAGCAAAGTCACTGAGTTGATAAACGGCACCCTCCGTTCAAAGCGACCTGCTGCAAACTCACACCTCCTGCTTTTGGAAAGGGAAGGGAGAGAGTGCGGGTCTGAGCGAAGGATCTTTAGTGCACAGTCGGTACTGGAAGTTTATCCTGAAGAGTACAGATTTAAATTTATGAGATCTTCAAATTAAGCAAGATTTAAATATGATTTATATGTAAATTGGAAAATATGTGTTTCTCTATGCCTTAACACGCTCCAAATATATTTTCTTACCATAATGCATCTTCTAATGTTTCTAACTAAACCCTCAGGTTAGGTTTGGGTAAAAATTGGGTCATTCTACAGAATAGATTAGTCACAGATAAAGTTACAAATATAGGAACCATTTCTTATTGAGTTGACATCTGGATATTTCTGATCACATGTGGTTCTGTGCATGAATATATACACATATGTGTTTACTTGTTTATCAATAAATATATATTTATAACTTATAACTGCATTACTGGTTTTCTCTGATAGGCATATCATATATTAGACCTTGAATTCAGTCATTTAACTAATTCAACATATGGTTAGGAAAATGTCTTGTTTTAGCACCATTTATCAACTTTACTCACGTTAAAATCGCTCCTCTGTGGTTCATCATTGTGCCCACATTTAACAAAGTGCAGAATCACAGCTAGATGCTCTGTATAACTGAAAGCAAGATCTACATTTGTCCTATTTGTGCACCATTTCTGGGAAAAGGGAACCTTTTCTCCCATAACATATTCGGTCATGTAGATTTTGTCTTAGAAAAAAAATCCACACAATTGTTTGTTTGTAAGAATTGTTTGGCCACTGTGGGCCTGCTGGGCTGAGGGGTCCCACTGTTGGAGTCTTTGAAGATAATAAGAATGGGTAGGAGATCTATTCCTCTGGGAAAACTAGAGAATTACATGTTGTGGTGTCAGGAAGGGAGCAGTCAATTTATGTGGGCATTTTCCCTGAAGCTGGTATTTAGAGGATTGTTTCCTCTGACCCTTGAGGCACTTTTAATTTTCTCAACATGGAAAGATCGGTATTTCATCTCAGCAACAATTATGGTGAAAACAGCTCTAAGTAAAAGTGGATTGAAAGTAATTGTCCTCCCCAAATAGTACTATTGAGTATTGTTTTCAAAGAGCTATTTTAAAAAGAGAGAATGTATGGGGAGGGGGGGAGCAGGGAGAGAGACCCAGAGACCAAGAACAGGGCAGGCAAAATGCTGAGTGAGAATGTGAGGGATTAGGGGAAGGACATTTTGAGATTTCAAGGCCTGTCATCAGTCCTCAGCTTCCTCTATTGATTCCTGAAGTGCGGATGGAGGGTTCAGCTTTATGTACTGTAGGAGCCCAAGCTGCAGAATCATCTTTGCTTCTGGATCTCTCCGATAAATCTAATCCCAGTTCCAATCTTTCTCCATTTGGTTCCCTGAGAGTCTACACTCCAGTGAATGCCCTCTTGCTGGATCCAGGTCAGCTCCCATTTGCTTTCTAAGGGGTCTCTCCCGCCGGGGGACCAGGATCTCCTGCAAGGCTCTAGTGGAGAGCTGTGGTTCCCATTGGCCCTCCTCGGAGCCTTCCTTTTGGGGCCTGCTCATCCCCACTCATGCGAGTGAGATGGAGCTGTCAGTCAGGGGCTTCCACCTCTTCCACAGAAGCTGGACACATGAGGCCTGCTCACCCACTAAAGGCTCTCTGGGGACTGGAACAGATGCTTGGAGCCCGAGATGCTTTCCCTTCTTAGGAGATTTGGAATTATTAGGACCTCATAAGTTTAAAACGTTAATCCTTCCCATCATGTAAAGAGAATCCTTCAGTGAATGAAAACAACACTGTGGAAATCAGAGCCAGGTCTTGGGAGAAAAGTCAGTTCTCTGAGACCATTCATAGAACACCTAAATTTGGCCAGCCTAAACTAAGCTACCACCAGAACGTTACAGTTACATCAACCAGTAGATTCCATCTTACCTGAAGGCTAGTTTAAGGTGGATTTCTATTTCTTATAAGTGGAAATATTTTCTTTAATGTATTTTTTAAGTCTGATTGTGACGAGAAATAAAAACCTACTGGTTCTGCCAAATCCACTCATTCGGTTCGACTGAAACCCAACCCATGCTCCTTGGCTACATCTCTGCACTCTGGCTTCTCTCATGAAGTTTCTCTACTTGCTCACTGATATTTGTGATACATTATTTCTGCCAAGATTTGTTCCTCCCTCACCCCCCAGAAGACCTGAGGGCTAATCGTATATTTTCGTCCGTTCTAATCGCTACTTAGTCTTCACCACCCAACCCAAAGTCTAGTCCACAGAACAACAGTGGCAGGGCACCCGGCCTCTCTGTAGCCTAGGAAGATCAGTGATGGGGCTTCCAGAAACAGTAACAGCAGCACAGAAACGGTGGTGGGCAGTAAGAAGAATTTTGTCATCAAAGTGAGATCACATCCACCGCTCTCCAAGGTTCCCATGTAAATATTTTTAAAACCAAGTCCATGTGGATCAGACTAGCCTGGCACTCATCAAATTTCTGCCTTGATTTATGTGAACAGAACTCTATACTCTCTGGTAAAAGAAAAGATATCAACACTCCTTCTTCTTAAATAAAAATGGGCTTTAAAAATAAATGATGACTGGAAAGCACATGCTCCAAGTGGAAAAGATTAATACTGGAAATCCTTAATTATTAGGGATTTTCTCAGCCCTTTAATGGCTTCCCTTTCTGGCTTTCCACTTTTGGGTTTTTACTACTTATTGGCACGAGAATGAGAGAGCAGATACAATGAGATGTAATTTAGAGTGGACGGTCTGCCACTTGGCAGTGCCTTTGGGAAATTTTGGGAGAGCGGGTCACTGTGTAAACTTTCTGCCGTATATAAAACGTGGGGATTAGAGCCGATCTAGGTCTTTCTGTGAAGTGTGTATACTCAACCATACAGAAGTTCATTCTCTCATCACACACTGACATGCACGTACAAGAAAATGCTGGAGCCCCCCAGGGGCTTTCTTAGGTGGGACTGAGCAGCCACGTCAGCCTCACCTTGGACATGACATAGAGAAGAGAGTCAGGGAAGAAGCTCCCTTTGTTCCAGGTTAGTAAGCACATGGCTTCTCACCTGGACTCTGATGGAGCTGAGGTTCCTTTCTGCTGCAGGTCAGCACTGCCCACCTGCCGTCCCTGCTCAAGGTTGCTCACCTTCCCATCACGCATTCCCTTCCCATCCAGCTGCTTCAGAAGCACATTCCTGTTCAGTGTAGCAGGGTGACCCATTTGAGCATTCTCCCACATTGAACAAGCTCACCCAAAAGTAAAATAAACCCGGCTTTCCGAAGCGCCAAATATTATCATGAACACTAGGATATACAAGGCTTATCTGATATGCAATGTGACGTGCAAGGCTTAATCAGAATTCCTCACTGGTAACCTGGCCACACTGGACGTCTTTGCTAAGACATAACAAGAAGAAAATGAAGCAAGCAGGATGGCCAAAGGACATTTCTTGAGATTTTAAACTAAAAGCGAAAAGTTTTGGAAATCACACCTGAAATAAAATGTTTGGTAGTCTCCTAATATTCATAATTATACCTAAACCTCCCACCTGTTTAACAAAACAAACTCCTACAACCCTGAAGAACTGAGTTCTGCCAACAACCTGAACAAAGAAATGGATTTTCCCTAGAACCTCTAGAAAGGAATGCAGTCCCCTCAGCACCTCGATCTTAGCCTTGTGAGAAATCATGTTGAACTTCTGACCTATAAGACTATAAGACAATAAGTTCACATTATTTAAGATCCTAAATCTGTGGTCATTTGTTACAGCAGCAATAGGAAACTAATACACATTCCCTGGCACAGACATGGACTCAACAGCCCCGTGTTTAGTGCCCACCCCGAATTCTTACAGCAGTGTATTCTTGGGGTAGTAAGCCTGACGACTCTCCTCTGTAAATGGGTATAATCACATGTCTGTCTCTTAGACTTCTGTGTGGATAGCCTGAGAAAATACAGGTAAAGAGCTCAACATATGGTCCACCCATGAGAATCTTTCCTTCTACCCCATTGTACATCTGTGCCCCTCTGTGCGGAAGGATCTCCCTACAGGTGTCTGCATGACTCACTCCCACACCTCCCTCGAGTCTCTATTTAATGGCACCTTCTCAATGAGGCCTTCATTGGTAACATTAATTACAATTTCAGCTCTTTCCTTCACCCCCATCCGCATCACTCTCTAGAGCTCTTTACTGCTGTATTTTTTTTTCCTATAGCATTTATCACTGGTTATGTGTTTTAGTTATCTGTTGCTGTGTGACAAATTACCCCAAGACTTACTGACTTAAAATAGTACACAGCGAGTTGATCTCAGGTATCTGCACTGCAATAAAAAAAAAATATCATAATTAGGAGAGGGGAGAGATATGTTAATTAGTTTGATAGTGGTAATTATTTCACAATGTATTGGTATATTAAAACGTCAGGTTGAACACCTTAAATATATACGTTTTTTATTTGTCAAGTAAAGTTGAAAAATACACATTTATTCTTTCACTGTCCCTGGGGTCAGGGGTCCTGGCACAGGCTAGCCGTGTTTTTAAGCTCCAGGGTCGCTCACAAGGCTGCAGTCAAAGCATCGGCTGGGACTGTGGTCATCGGAAAGCTCAGCCGGAGGCACAGCCACTTCCCAGCTGGCGCACGAGGTTGTTGGCTGCAGTCAGTTCTTCGGGCGCTGCTGGCCTGAGGGCTTCAGCGCCTCACTGGCTACGGGCTGGCGGCCGACCTCAGTTTCCTGCCACATGCGCTTCCCATCAGAATAAGCAGGCCTAGAGGGAAAGACAGAGTGATAAGACAGAAGTCACATGCTTTTATAACTGAATCTTAGAAGCCACATCCCATCACCTTCCCTAAATTCTACTTCTCAGAAGGCAGTCACTGGGCCTGACCCATACCTGAGGGGAGGCAATTACGGAAGGGATGAATACAGGAAGCGGGGGTCCTTGGGGGCCGTGCCTTGGCTTCACATTAGAGTCACCCGGAAGCCTGTTAAAAGTATCGACACTTTCTGGTTTCTGGTGGGGAACCTTGGTCCTGCTTTTACTTCTTGGGGCTGGTGTAGCCCAGGTTCAGGTTAGTCAAGAGGAATCAAGAACACCTGGGACAGGCATCTACTGTGAGGGTGAAGACCATTCTCAGCCAGCACACCGTTGACATTCCAGAAAATGTCAACAGCACTCTGAAGGGAGACACAGTTATAGTGCAGGGCCCCAGAGGCACCCTGTAGAGACACTTCAGACACATCGATGTAGAGCTCAGCCTCTTCAGAAAGAAAAATAAGCTCCAGGTTGACAAATGGTGGAGAAAGAGAAAGGCACTGGCCACCGTTGGCACAATCTACAGTCACAGAACATGATCAAGGGTGTCACACTGGGCTTCCATTACAAGATGAAGCCTGTGTTCACTCACTTCCCCACCAACGTCATTTTTCAGGAGAATGGTTCTCTTCTTGAAATTGGAAGTTTCTTGGGTGAAAAATATGTCCACATGGTTGGGATGAGGTCAGACATCGTTTGTTCAGTATCTCAAACCCAGAAAGGTGAGTTAATTCTCGAAAGAAATGACGTTGAACTTGTATCAAATTCAGCTGCTTTGATTCGGCAAGCCACAACATTTGAAGACAAGATATGAGAAAAATTTTTGAATGATATCTGTGTTTCTGAAAAAGGACCAGTTCAGCAGACTGATGAATAAGCCCAAAGTTGTCCAGTTTAGGGGGAGAAAAGATTAGCTATAGGACAGTTTGAAGAGGGAGGAGGTGGAGGATAGGACCACCACTGGTTTCAAAGGGTATATTAAAAGGGAGGTACATTTTACCTCCTCTAAAATTTAATGGATCGGAACAGCTCAGCCTGGCCTCCCTCACACCTTGGTTGGCTGCATGAGTGGTGCTTTGGTCAGGACAGAAGGCCATGTGGTACAATCAGAAGACAACAAGAAGGAAGGGGATTCCTCCAGGAAATGATTGTAGGTCTAAGCATTAGAGAACTCCTCAAGGACTGGAAGATCTGGAAACCAGACTACAACCTGAGAATGAATTATAAACAATTTGAAGATCAATTCCAGGCTCTCCAGGTCGGGAATTCAGTTCTGAACAGAAACCGCCTCATGCAGCTGCTGAATCTTCTATCTTCAGGCAGAGTATCTGGGAAACATGGGGATTTGGGAGGGAAGGGTCCATCAGCAGGCATTTGGTTAAATGCTCAAATAGACATTATTTGTAGAACATCACTTTGAGTTTATCATGCGGTTCCATATGTGCACGTACAGAGATTTTATTTAGAGAAATAATGGCATCTACATAAACAGCTTCCACTGTAGCTATTGTGTGGATAGCATCAGTTCCTCACAGTCCATCCATAAGAAAGCCGGCTCCTTGGAACTTATTCAGAAAGATGTGGCTGATCCCAAGGGTGGAGTATTCTATGTCGTCTGCAAGAGCAAGTGAAGGATTCGCATGGTCCTTTCGCGCTCTCATTGTCCTTGTGGCCAGGCACACTGGGGAGCTGCAGGGCTGTGGTCTGCATCTGTGGACCCAAGCTACAATCACATGAGGCCGAAACCGCCTTTGGGACCAGACCCGAAAGTCTGGCAAGGCTAAGGTCATGCAAGAAAATATGGGAAGAGATGAACCAGAGCAGGACGAACCTTTAAAGAGGAGCGGGAGTGAACGGTTGATAACCTTTCAGAGATTTAACTAGTTATAATGGTAATGCTTCTCTTTTGCAGATATATTAAAAAACAGCAATTTCCCCAGCAACCATGTGATTAGATCAACAGGAGTTTAGGAAGAATTCCAAATAATTTTAAAGCAAAAAAACCAGCACTGCAGATGAGCTCGGCAATGTGGAAGTCATAGCAGACTAGACATTAATATTAACTAATTTTCTGTTTGGCTTGTTAATTTCCTCTATCACAGGATCTATCTTTTGCTACCCACCAAGAGATAGCTCTAAATAATATTTTGAAATTATTTTATTATTCGGTGTTATTTGCCTTGCCAACTACACAGATATAAACAATAAGGAATTAGAATGACAAAGATAGATCTTTCATATTTTGCTATATTGCATCTCTTTAATCTCTATGGAATTTAAAAATGGTTAAATGAACCCTTCACATAAATTAACAAGCAACATGAAGGAAATTAATATCTCTGTTACTATTCACATTATGCCAATTTTTCTTTGAATATTTTAAAGTCAATATTAACTCTGCAAAGTAACTAAGCAAAATTCTTCCATTCAGATCTTTAACTCTTTTTCTTTTCATAATCAAAATATAATCATGGAACAAGTAGGAACTTTGGGATACTTGGTACACTGTCTACATGTTACTAAAAAGAAGTCACTGTGAATGTGAACAGTTGCTGGTGTGATATGAATCCAGTGGTGGCTTTCAGTAGAAATGACTCACTTTAAGTTGGGGGGTCAAGGTGACTGTGTGAGCTGTGCTGAGACTATTGACCTTTCTGAATTTTGAAAAAAAAAAGGTAGTTGAAATATGCAGTTATCTATAAGAAGCTTAATTATCTCTAGGGAAGAAAATTTACAGAGATATTAAATATTTAAAATCTCTGCTCTTTAACATAAAAGTTTACCAAAGGAAATTATGTCTAGGATGTCTTCTCAGTCTTTCATTCATCAGTTTATAAAATATTTATTAACTATCTCCTGTGGACAGGGTTCTGTGTCTCAAACTAATCAATTAGTTTGTTTCTGGCAAAACATTACAGATCACATAATGAAAAATATTTTCCAACAATGTTACCTGGGTTTGATTTTATAGTTATTTATTGTTAAAAAATTATGTATTTTAAGGAAACTGAAATAGAAGCTCCCATGTGTCAAAAATAAGTGGAATTTAGATGACAAATATAACTAACTTTAAAGCATAAATGTTCAAACATTGATGCCAGATAATAGTTTCTCACTTTAAGAAATAAATGAACTTTGTTACTTTGAGGTTCATTTACAGAAACTGGTGAGGATTCTATGTTTCAGAGATTATCCATTGAAAACTCTCAGACTCTCTAGGAAGTGGCACTAAGCATGGATGATTTTTCATGGTACATGGTGGTTTTAATATGCAGCCAAGGCCAAGAACTGTAGCTCTGAATTCTCTCATTTGTGAATGAACTCGCTGTCAGCTAGCTAGCTACTCAGACAAAAGTTTTGAGTGGAAACATGGATCCCTGCTTGTTCCCAATAATGGATATTTCCTCTCTTAATAACTATTTTCATTTTGATATGGAACCTAAACCACCGTCCAAGTCATACCTTCAAAGCTCCAGGTAGTTCATTTCTTAATCCTTGACCTGCTGGCAGAGATCGCGCAAGAGGAAGTGCTCCGACGCGGATTGTGCTACAGCTAATCAAACGGAATGCTCCGTGTTGGGAGTGGCCAGGTTAGGAAGGGGATAGAATCCTTGGGCCTAATCTCCTTCTTTTCTAATTCTGAAGCTTTCCTAAAAGCAGTCTAGACAGACAGCATTTGCGTGCCCTCTGCCACTAATGGGAGGGCCCCCATCCTAAGGTGAGCTCACACCACGCTGTGCCTCCCTAGACGTTAAGAAGGTCTGTATGGACTGAACCAAAAATGACCTTTGTCATCCCGAGTCACTTGAATAGTCTCCCATATGGGAAATCAGATTTGCACGGCTAAATTTTTTGCTTAAGACCGTAAAAGGATAAATTCCCCCAGTCTAAAAAAAGGACACCCTGGGAAGGACCGATTACCTTCAGAATTGTGACATGTGACCTACCTCCTGGCCCATGTCACGTCAACTTGTCAGTACAAAATATTCATTGACTTTCGGTCTGATTCTGGAACTAAACTGAAGGGTGCCTTTACACGTATGACTACAGAATAGGGCACAGAAAGAAAAAGGAATCAGTAGAGCTAGGGTTAGTAGTGAGATAATAGCAGAAGGTTTGTGAACAGCCACGGGATGGCCAGAGTTAACGAGATGGCATATGTCAGCGCAGCCCCTCTTCTCAACGTTGTCTTTCAAATATGTGTGAATTACTCATGGTGTTTAGTTTCAAGCAATACAAATTTATCAAGTACTTTTTAAGCAGAAAAAAACTCATTAAGAGAATGTTAAGTAGATCCCTGACTCTCTGGGAGATTCTGAAAGTGAGTCCCAGCGGCTCCCCGCCAAGGGCAGTGGACCACAGTCATGGCAGGACCCCGGACATACACCCCCCAGCCCAGGCTGCTTCTGACATCACTGCTACGATTGCTTCTGGAGGCGGAGGGCACTGCTGTTGCTGCCTAAACCATTTCCTGGAATCGACTCTGTGCTTTCTCTGCTTCTCCCCCTACCCAGCTTCCAATCCAAGTCTGGGTGTCTCAGTGTTAGAGGGGACTGCCACCTCAAGAGAAGGAGAATTCCCCAACAGAGAAACAGGTGTATGCACAATGGTCCCAATGAAAAACAGCTGTCTTCTATAGCAGTGTCGCCCCAGGCGGGGTCAGCCTACAGGTGTTCACCCATGAACTGTGCGACCAGAAGGCAAAGAGACAAGTATAGAAATCAAGAGGAAGCTCTCAGAAACATCTGACTCAGAAGTTTAGGTTTAGGTCTTATATATCTTTATTCCATGTTTATTTTATTTTTCTGGTAATTCATTTTTATTAATTTTGTAGAAGTGTTGGTGTGTGATCGATTGGAAGCAAAAAAATGGCCTTTAACATAGAATTTGAAAAGCACTACTTCTTACCATATAAATGCATTGGTTTATAACTTGCACTTAGTAAAATAAATTTCAAATAAGGTAAGCCACGGAAAGTTTTATATTTTCCGTTAATAATAAAAAATAATATACCGAATACTTATTTGATTCTATCTCTATTGCATGCTCATTTAAGGCTTACTATCCTGTGAGGCTGGTACTATTTCTGTTCCAATTTTGAAGATGAGAAAATAAACAGAGAGGTTGGGTAACTTTCCAAGCAATCTGTTTTCAGAAAATTACTTTTACCACCAAGCCACAGTACCTTTTTGCATGGAAGTCCCTACATAAGGGCTGCCAGAAGGTAACTTAATAGCATTATTCACTGTAAAAAGTTGTTCTTTTGGGGGCCAGATTCGCTATTTTTCTGAGTAAGCTAAAAGCCATTTTTAAAAGACAATGGTTTGCAAAAAAATGATTTTATTGTTCTTGCTGGATTTGTTATTGTTGTTTCCAAATTGTAGCAAGTTCATTTTGTTATTCCTTTTACTTTTTTGCATAGATTATGTAATTCTCTATCAAATTATACAAAATTCTTCCCTGTGACTTAAATTCCAGGCATGTCTTTGTTCTGCCTCCTAGAGAAAGTGGAGCTATTGAGCATAAGATCCCACGAGACAGACAGGATGTGTTCTCTCTGGGCCACCTACTGCTGCTGGTCTCAGTGACCCATGAGTCACTGAAGAGTGTACCCGTGCCTGAAGGGTCAGGACCGGGAGTGGCACAAAGCACACCTGTGGGACCCAGGCTGGCGTCTGCATGCAGAGCTTTCCCTGGGCCTCTGACTGGTCTGAGGTGTGGCCACGTCAGGCAGGAAATGCCTGCTCTCATGACCAGGAATCACCCCAGCTTCCCATGCTTCATAATCAGCCAACATTTCCATAAACCCCACATTTCAGACCTTGTCAAAGCCTCTGCAGAGAAGCAGAAATAGAGCAATGCTCTGAGGAAGGTGATATTAGCAATGAATCCCATGAAGTCAAATGGCATTTAACGCCGCCCGTCAGTCTCTTCTCCATCTACTCCCCATCGGAAGGGAACCTTGCTCAGCGGGCACAGGCCGTTTTTTCCACTTGATCAAACCCCTGAGGTGAAACAGTCAGATTTGGGGAACAGAAATAACATGAGTGTGGGATCACCAAGCAAGGCAGGCCTTCCGAAGCCTAATACAGCTCCAATGGCAGAAATTCGGGTTGAAAAATAAGATAGCATTTTTTACTAAAAGATGTATTATAAACTAAGTGGTTTTTTGATATGTGAGGCTAGTCATTTTTAAAAATAAAGGAAGGCCTAGCCTGCCCTATCTTAGCCTCAGACACATTATCAGGACTCATCTCATCTTTCAAGATGTCAGCCAGCTCTCCTCGGTTGAAAACTTCTTCAGTGTAATTAAAACCATCCTTTTCACATTTATCATTCACACATTAGCATGTACTTATCTACATTTCCAGCGTTGGCATAATGACTGTCTTGGTGGATGCTGACTGAGAGCACTGTGACAAGGCAGGAAATTCAGAAGATGCACATTCCCAAGTATTTATTCATGACAGGACAGTTTTAAGGTTTGATTTGTTTTGGTTTAGTTTTTGGTGTTTCCCAGAAGAGAAAATACTACCAGTGTGTTTCACTCTTATTTAAAGTAGATCATGAGATACTCAATGGTTTTTAAACCTATGTATATAGAAAAGCTATTATTCACCAAACAAGGTTACCCACACGTTAGTTTCTCCTTGCAAGTTATATGCATAACAGTCTTTGGTGTTGCAAGAAATGGGCTTTATAACCCCAAACTGGGCATTGTGAACTCACTCGCCACTTTATAGGTGGTGAGACAGGCATCCTTAAGTTGGAAAGATTCTGGCAACCATCCAAGATGTGGCCTTGGGTATATCTCCTTAAATCCTAGATTGATGCTAGCCAAATTGCCACTTCTGTTGGTTATTTGTTGAACATCTGGAAACAATTTTTTTGGTGGGTGGTAGAGGACAAGATTATGTGGCTAGAACCTTAAAACTAATTAAATTCTATGACCCAACTATTTTTGAGAGACTATTGCAAGTAAAGATCATCTGTTTTGTTTATAAAGACCAAATTACCCCCCAATATGTATAATACAGATGCAAGTAGAGTTAACTACCTGATAAATGTTTATAGAATTAGTTTTGTGCAAAAAAGGCAATAATCACTCATTATTTATCTTGATTATCACTTTGCTGTTGAAAAAGACAAACAAAACTGGGCAAAAATCATAATTTACTTGTAAATGAATTCAATATAGGTAGTTAAAAATATCAGATTCAAGAAGTTAATAGAGAAAAGATAGACTTCAGTTGATATAAACAGCCGTTTTTCATTGGGAACATTTTTACCATGTTACCATTAATCTGTTAGATTAATTACGGTTAATCTAACAGATTCTTTTAGAAAAAGAAAAGTGGTGAAATGCAAAACAAAACTCCCCTCCCCAAGAAAGAGTGTGGAAGGAAACTTGTGATAATTTGTATAAGTGTATGTTTACCTTTTAAAAAAACATTCAGTCTACCAATGAATGATGGAGATTGTTTTTAGAATGGTGTATTGGCTGCTGATTGCTGTGTAACAAATTACCCCCAACTTTGGTGGCTTAAACAACAGCTTTTATTATCTCGCAGTGTCTGTGGGTCAGGAATCAAGCACTGCTCATCTCACAAGACATCGATCAAGGTGTCAGCTGGGTTTCAGTCATCTCGAAACGTGACGGAGAGGCTTCCACTGCACACTCACTCACATGCTTGTTGGCAGGACCAGTTCCTTGCAGGTGGTAGACTGAGGGTTCAGCTCCTCATAAGCTGTTAGCAAAAGGCCTCCTGTGTTTTCTTGCCATGTGGACCTCTTCATAGGACAGCTCACACATGACATTTTGCTTCATCATTGTGAACAAGTGAGAAAGCATGAGAGAGTACAAGTAAGAGGGATGTCACAGTCTTTTATAACCATCTCAGAAGTGACATCTTGTCACTTTTTCCAAACTTTATTTATTAGAGGCTTATAACTAAGTCCCATCCACACTCAAGAGGAGGTGATTTCAGAAGAAGTGATTACATGGGAGGTAAAATCATGGGGACCCATGTCAGAAGGTACCTACCTCATGCAGTGATTGGTTTCCACTTCAGTGGTGACTAAATGAATGGTAAGAGATCAAAGAAATATTTAAGTTCCCACAATGATTTTCCTCCAAATTTTTTTTTAAAAATATACACATCATTGTTTTTCTAGGACCTGATTTAGTGTCTATGACCAGGACTGGGCAAGTTAACAGTCAGTATTACCATTCATCATACACTTAAAAGTGACATTTTGTTGTTTAAAATGTGTGTAAGTAAATTACCAGAGGCAAACACGAAAGAGGGGACAAATCGGCTCAGGCAAACAGCTGGGATAGCGTGTGTTAAATGCAGCCTGGACGTGCTGTGTTCCTGTCTCCGCTTCTCATAATCAGCTGAAAGAACTGTCAAGAAATCGCTTTGAGCTCTGTGTGTTTGTGTGTGTGCGTGTATGTGTTCATGCACATGTGTGTGTGGCCATGCGGATTATTACAGTGAGAACACACGCAGGGAAAACTGGGTGACCTTGTATATCTCCCTTGCTCCTTTTTCACTATGGCCATAAAACTGGGCCAAGGGACTTTTCAAAGTTGGAAAAGTCCTGTCTCCAAAAGGCATTTCCTCCCTCTGAAGTGCACTGTGTTCTTTTTTCTCTGATGGCAATCCCAGTGGATGTCACTCAGTACATCTCCCAAGTCTTAGTTTGTCTTCAGATGGAGCCTAATTTCAGTTTTCCCTAGTTAGCCCTTCATTATGCTGGTTTGTGGATGACCATCCTGCCAATAGAGTTTTTCACCACGCAAACTAAAGATCCTGCATGTCCCTTAATTCACAGGGTACAAGTAAGTGTACACAGAGCCCAGGTGAAGATGCTTTCCTAATAAAATGGGGTCAAGGTCTGGAAACTGCATGTGTGTCTGTCCATGTGTGTACACATGCACATACTCATTGTGCCCATGACTGACAAGCACGTATTTTCCAAGAGGCCTAGCTCACAGAGCAACTTTGCTGACCTAACTATTACAATCTCCCCAGAGTGATTTAAAATGTCATGAAGGTTTCTTTGCCTTGAGCAATTTCACTGTGTCTCACCTTCAATTAAAAGACCAAACTGTACGTACCTGGCCAGGGAGATACCATGATCATGAAGGTGGTTTTCCCAGGGCAAGACTTACCCATTGCACTTTGAATGTGCTAACTCTTACAATTTCCCCAAATGTGGGAAACTCAGCTGCTAAAAAGAGGGGAAAAAAGGCCAAACTGTGCTTTGTTTTGCTTTGGGCTGGAAAGAGGAAAAAGAAAAAGGTTAACAATTCAAGAGACAGATAAATTGCTTTTTTTTTTTTAAACAAAGACCCATTGCATTTATAAACGTGGGTCTCCCATAATTTTTAAAAGTCGTTTATATGTGGGGATGAGCCTTATAAACAGTACAGCCTAGTTAAGGCTATGGTTTTTTCCAATTAAAGGACTGGACCCGACAAGACCACCAATTGTTCTGTTGTGTTTTGGAAGCTTGATCCAAGTTTACATTTCCAGGCAGTGCCTCACCCCTTATGTTTATGACAGCACAAAAGAGCTTGCTCTGGGAATTTCTCGAGGGGAAGTCATGGCAGTGTGTGCTGTCACTGAGAAGGACAGCACGGGAGGAAACAAAGTAGCGTGTGAAATGGAAAACAGGAGAATGGACGATTTCTCCTCACTTGACATTTAAATCCCAAATTGGATTCTCCTACTTATCAAAAGCGAAAATATTTTCAGTGTTTGCACATATGTAGGAATTGCCAAATGGAGAGTTAAGTCTGAGAAAGTACCACAACATCAAGCGTTTGCACAGCTGTTGTTGGAAATGACTCCAAACCATCCCGATGTGTCTAGTGAATATAAATATTGACCACGTTCATTTCCTAGTTTTGTTTAGGGGTCTCCCTGAAGATAGTGAGCTAATAAGTACCATACTAAACACATTTAGTGTGACACTAACTCTGCTGCCCATGACAGTTGTCACTCTGGAATCTGCTTATAATGATGCATAAAATAGCTCTTCTGTGGGAGTTCGGATGTATCCCATGTGGTTATTTTGGTAAACTCAAGAGGATTGACTGTGTCTTAGTGTCTGTGAAACTGTTTCAAAATACATATGTGTTTTTCCAGTGGAAAGAGGGGGAAATGCCAATGCTGAAAAACACATGGTAACGTATTCTGAGGTCCCTTGTCTCCCAGTGGCTGCCATGCTTTCCCGCTGAGCACCCACCTGCCCCTCCGGCACCTGGACACCGAACTGTACAGTTGAGCCTCCTCACGTCTGACATCATTGGGATGCCACAGCTCTAGATGTCCCCGAACTCTTTTCTTTGATCAAAGGCAATACAATTTGAGAGGCCAATTTAAAGAGATTTCATAAAGTGCATTCATAGTATAACTAAATCTAATTTATATTGCATTAATTTTACCTTCCAAATTCTGCTGAAATGGCTACTGTGACCCACCTATAAATTCCACCTAAAATGCTAATGTGAATGCCCTTCCTGAAGCCACTGAGTTTTTGCCATGATTTTAACTTTAATATGGTGACATTTTTAAACTATTAAGTTCTTAAAGAGAACTACTTGGTCAGGTTTGGAAAATTCTTAATAAAACGGTGAAGTCCAAGACAGATAACCTTCCAGGCCTCACTCTTCGTGCTCTTTTTATTGCTCATACAAATTTCCCTGTGTTTCATGAAAAAGAGCAAATTTGGTTTTTATATTTCTTTAGCCTAGAGTTCAGGCAATACCAACACTCCATCCCCTATTTGGACTTCCTTCTTTGTTCATGCCTGTGAGTGCACGTGGACTGGTTTCTCTACTTCAAAAACAGTCATGATAAATCCAGGAGGACAAAGAAGCAGAAGAGAAAAGTGGGTGGAAAGAGTATATTAATACCCTCCTGAGGATAATAAATGATATTAAACACTATGAAATTTATCACTAGCTGGCTACAAGCCAATGAAAACCCTCCCCTTTGGGATTTGGTGGTTGAAGATTAACAGGTCAAGAGTTTATTCTTTAAGGAATAGCATCCAACGTTCTCGATGCATCCCCAAACAGCCATACCTGAGATGAAGATAAGATTCTTCCTTGTGACATTTATCAGGAGGCTTGTCTTCCTCATTGAAAAGCAAAAACTCAGATTGCTTAGAAAAACATTGAGCGATGGAAATTTTCCTAATGATCCAAAGTGAGAGAATACGGGAGCACCTATGGTGTTTTTAGAGTTAAAGCAGCAGAAGCCACGTATGACCCGAATCAGCTGAAACCTGTATTAAATACATGCTATTGATGTTCGTGTTCTCTGAATTACTGGTTCTTCAACCCCCTCCCATGTTAGAACACACGGGAACTTTGAAAACCTCCAGTGCCTATGATATACCCCAGACCAATTAAATCATAGTCTCAGGAGGTACAGTCCAGGCATCACTGTCCTTTTTTAAAACTCCCCAAGTAATTTTCACTGTATAGTCAAATGTAAGAATCCCTGCACTAAACAGAGCACTTGTACATTTCTGCAGGTGCATAGCTCTGTGCTTCGAGAATTTCAGCCTCCAGGGTCCATTTATTCTTTCCTTCCACAAACACATGATTATTCAGCAGAGGCCCCAAATAAAAACCAAGAATAAAACTTGTATAGTCAAACAACAAAGAAACAAAAATTCAACATGCCAGTTTCAGAAATGAGATGGGAGGAAGGTGGACCAATCATAACCTGAGGGAGATTTCTCACAGTGCTGCCTTTAAAATGGACAAAAATTCTTGGGAATATCAGGCTTCATTATCTCTTTTCAAGGAAAGATAACATTGACAAAGCTCAGCTTCAGCATCTTCTGAAGATGATCTGAAAATGGAAATCCACATGAGACTCCAACGAGAATTTTGGCTTATTTGCCTTACCTTTCAATTTGTAAACTCTGTGTGCTATAAACAAATTATAAACACATTTATAAGGATATCAGAGGTGTATTAACTAATTACTTATAACAAATTTGGTGACATTATTTTAGATAAAATAAAATCACTTGCTAGCGGTATATTTTAAAATAATCTACACTATTAGAAAAATCTAAGAAATACTAAAATCTATCATCTGTGGCAAGAGAATTCAAGCTTAATTACAGCCATATTATTACTGGTATTTTCTCCACACAGTTTACCCTTTTTCGGGGGGTGTGGTTTTGCTATAACCTATTACCATTTGGATACTTCAACTGAGGTGAAGTGTTTTTAAAAAGACCTCTGATAGCACCAAGTCATTCATCACTTTCCAGTTTTACCGTATGCACTCAGCTACATCAGAAAAGTAGAATCTTTAAGTATCTTCAACTTCTTGCTCATGTCAGAGATGTACCAATTATTTTCATTTTATTTTTGTATTTTTTACTAATTTTTTTAATTTTTTATTATTATTTTTTCTTTTATGTGCCCCCGGCATGAAACAGCTTCGGCCACCAACAGAGGCATCAAGCCAGGATGAACTAAGGACACCTTGTCTGCTTTGCCCCTGACTGCACAGATCAGAGCAGTTTCTGTTGATGTTAAGTCACTGCCTTTACCGTTTAAAATCTTGGAAAGACAGAGAAATCCTACATGTAATTTTCTATATTTTAGAATCCATCCACTCAACACATATTTATTAAGCACATACTTCATGTCAGCTCAATCTGTTGCAGGAGCTGGAGACCCATCAAGAAACAAAAGAAAGATGAAGTCCTTTGAGCTTACAATCTAGCATACAGTTTAAAAAAAAAAAAAAGCACACATTGAAATCCTTACAGAAAGCTTTTAAAAAATTATTGAAAATCCTTTAATTTTTTTCCAGAAAAAAATGTCAAGTTAAATTGTAATAAGTAAGGAAAGTGCTAGAATAAGCTGGATGTATTGCATTTTAGTGGATGTTTCATTTGCAAACATTGCAACTTAGGCATCTGTGATCCTTGAAATTCCATGGTCTATAAGAAAGATCATCCAGTTCTAATGCTGAGGGCATTTTTTTTCATATTTTGAAGCCCCAGGCTAATTGTAAAGTTGGGATTTAAACCATCAGACTATCCTGAGAGCCTGGGGTGGGCAAAAGAGCCTCTAAAATTCCCTGTGTTATAGTTCCAACGATGGGAGGGGAGACCCTCACCCAGTGTGAAGACAAGGACCTTTCAGCCAATCTGTATATCCTGGCTATGGAGAATCAAGAGAGGTGTGTGACCCCAGTTCTCCAGCCCATGTGCCTGCAGACTAATGGAATAGCAACTCCTGCCAGTTCCTTCCTCCTCTGACCCTTTGAAATGCAGATTTCCTGGACAGCTTACTCTGCCATCTGCTGTTGTTGACAAATATCAGAAGATGTTGTCCTATCCCCGGCCGCTATTTACTATTTCTCTGTAGGGCTTTGTAACTAAATCTGAAAATGGAAAAACACCTAACTTGCCCACAGTAAGGCATTAAGTCTAAATAAAGACACGATATGTAACAGTGCTTTATAAACTATCGTGTGAAAATGCAGTTTTTTAATTTAACAAACATTTTTGAGGGTCTTCTAAATTCAACAAATATATATTAGAATCTTCTAAGCAATCGGTCAGCTTGTAAGAGATAAAAAGAAAGACTCCAACAACTAAATCTAAAGCCTTTACTCATCCCATTTATTAATTCAGCAAATACTCATTGAATATATTAAGAAAGAGGCACTTTTTTAAGGTGCTAGGAAAACAGTTGTGAGCAAGATAATCAGGGTACCAATCATCATGGAGCTTACAGCCTAATAAGTAGGGAAATAAATAAATGTGTTAATTAAGACTGAAAGTGTTGTGATGATACATCATAGGTTAATGGACCCAAGCGGTAGTTCATGAAATAGAAATAGACAATACTTGAATCAAGCCTGAAAAGATTTTAAAACAACAACATAAATTCACAGTGAGGAAGAGGGGACCGCTCAGCTAGGGGAGAGTTTAGATCATGCTCCTGGAAACAGTGAATAGTCCCGTTTTCTGGAGGTAGGTCGTACTAGCAGAAATGATTGAAAACTTGTGTTGAAGCCACAGCCAGGAGCCTCGCAAGCTAGAACGTTTGCTCAGGCAACTACTCCCCATCAGCTACCTATTTCTGGTGGAACAGAAAAGGCTCTGCCTCTTTTCTCCCCAGCCACATTGAAAATTCTGTTAATTTACTCGAAGACATGAAGGCGAGGCCGAAGCAGCAGCAATCTGTAAAGCCAACCATTGTTTCTGGTTGTAGAGCCATGCCAGCCAGCAACCAGACTGACTGGCAGATACGGAAGGTTTATGTGTGTGAGAGAGAGAGAGAGAGAAAGAGATCCTATGCATCAGTCAGCATAAGAAGAGAGAAATGAGGAATTTGACTTGAGTACTCATCATTCTCAAAGGACATTTGTGCATTGATTCCAACAAAATTGTCCTTGGGCGTAGCTGTGTGAAAAATATTTTTATGGTAAAATTTAGAGGTCAGCCTCAGGCTAAAAATATGTGTCAGAGGATTTAGCTCTCCACCTGAAATAGTTTCCATAGACGCCTGGAGAAAACTCAGTGTGTTCTTGGCTCTACCACTCCATTATACCTGCAGAAGAACTGCAGCTCAGCGCTTGCTGTGAACCTGGTCAATATCACATGCATTCGCTGGGCAGTTCCTCTGTTTACTTTCCTTTTCAGCTGGGAAACCACTTCACTGCACCTGCTCATCTCCTACCAAGTATTTATTTTTTGGCCAGCTATTTCTGTTTCTTACAGGGATTTTTTTTTTTTGTCTGACTTTTTTTTGAAAAGAACTGAATAATTCATAGCACATTCAAAACTAAGGATGCATATATTTCTTATGTATATGAGAGTGTGTATATATCTTTATATATATATAAAGTGAGTAGGATATATATAAAGGTATGTAAGATATATACATATATAATATATCAATCGTGTTATCAGTCATGCAGTATTTTTAATTTAAACGTTCTGAAATACAGTTCTGTTTCAAGAGTTCTGCTGATTAAAACCATAGCATGTAAAATCATCTACACAGAAAAGTGACTGTCATTTAGATAAACAGATTTGAAAAATAAACCTTTTATGAGATTAAATTCTGATCTGAATGACTTGATAAAATAATTCAGGAAAAAAAATGCAAAAACCCAGGTTTTGCTCTCGCAATACTTAAGACACAGGACACAACTGTATTAGACAAGCCTGGAAGAGTAAGCCATGCAGTCTGGCCTCATCAGCAGTTAGTGAGAGACCTAAAGAAAAAGAGGAACAAAAAAAACAACAACAAAATAAATAATTAATACAAAGAGCCCTGGCTGGTGTGGCTCAGTGGATTGAGCACCAGCCTGCGAACCAAAGGGGCGCAGGTTCAATTCCCCAGTCAGGGCACATGCCTGGGTTGCTGGCCAGGTCCCCAGTAGGGGGCACATGAGAGGCAACCACACATCGATGTTTCCCTCCCTCTCTTTCTCCCTCCCTTCCCCTCTGTCTAAAAATAAAATAAATAAAATCTTTTTTAAAAAGAATTTAATAGAAAGAAAAAGTAGCAAGCATCCATAAGAATCTTCCAATAATTGTAATTGGTAAGGGATGGAGCTTTGAATGGGCTTACTTAAGAACGTTAACGGTAATGACTATGGAGAAAAATTAATCTTTAATTTTATTTTGAAGATACACACCTAAGGAAATGTCACGAAGTATTTCTTCTGGGTCTTTAAAGTAGAAATTTGCCCCTGGTGCTGAGAATTATAGAAAATGATAGAAAGTATGGTATATGAACTCAAGAGCTACTTTCCACCAGGGATGGAAAGATTAACTGGCTATTAGGAGAGCTTTTGGGGAGTGATTCTTCTTAGGGTAACATCATGTCATCTATGCTCACAAAAACATAATCAATTTATTCACACTAAATAATAACTGATTGTTACTATTTTGTATTTCCCTATTGCAGAGACATCAACATTTTAACTTGAGGTCACAGGAGGGCATCTCTAAAGACAGAAATCCATTACTGAGGACAGAAAAGGGGAACCGTCCTCACCATGTTCCCAAACTGGAAACATGATCTTTTCCCATGCAGCAGCCCTGCACCACTGTATTAAGATCCGTACTGAAGAATTGCAAAGAAAGAAGGAAATGCAACCTTTCTTGGTGCTCAGGCCCATCGGGTCTGTTCATGGTGCCAACAGCCAGGCCAGCCTTGGCGAGAGAGGCAATGGCAGGCGGGGACAGTAGGCAGGACAGTCGCTGCCTTTGAATAAGAATTGTATTACCTTCTCCATGAAATACTTTATAATTCCCAGAAAACTCCTTATTGTGGATTCCCTGTTGGAGTCAAAGCAACATATGAAAATAAATCAAATGTGTAAACCCTAGAATCTTGTAAGAAAACACTGGAGTACATCACACATATTCGCTATCAAATAATAAATGAACCAATTTTAAAAAAGCCTGTGATTGAAGAAATTGAAGCATGAAAATGTAAACAATTTGGTTCAAAGAAGGAGAAAAATCACTGTTACTATAATTTCCCATAATATTTATCAGCATCTGTACCCATACACCCAATTAGTAGATTTCCAGTTTTCTTTAGAGCAATTTTACTTCACAATCCAAAGGTAAATTAGGTAAAAAACTGAAAAGGGCCCAATTGAAATTAAGAATCTTTAGGAGGTTGAAACATCTAGATTCTTATTAAAACTTAAATTGTTTCATAAAGTATCAAGTAGAAATCTACTTAACTTCAAAATTATATGTAGTAAAAAATCATAACAATCAGAAATGGATTCTTTAGTTTCCACTCCAGAAATAGAGTTTTTCAGTGGCTACTCCAATTTCTAAAAACCATGTACTCTGCCACACAATTTACTGCATAAGGAAGCCAGAAGTACCAAATATTCCCTCTGTTTTTGTTGTTGTTGTTGTTAATTATTAAGTCACAATTTATTTCCCCACAATAAATTTCCTAAGTGAACCACAGAATATTAGAGCAAGCAAGGATCTGACAAAGCCAGTGAGGTCATATCACAAAATTTCACAGAACGCATTACCCTTTTTGAGTAGAAACAAGGCCTGGCTCACTCTCCCACTTCTGGGAGGATTTTTCAGTCCTACCCAACCCCAGGTACCAACTACTCAGCCATGGGTTTATAAATGATTAGCTTTGCATTCCGAATGACTGAAGCTGGCTGCGATGGCCATGCTTGCTGTACATTGTACAGGCTTAATCGCTCTAAGCTAGCATCACTCGTTTTAGAATGCAGGGGCTTAGGGGATTGAACTGCATCCTTCGGTAACAGCTCACTTGCTTTGTGCAGGCCATCAGAGGGACGTGATTATCGGGTGACCAGAAAACTTCATTTAATTAGGACCCCAAAGCACTCCGCCCCAGGGACCCTGCTTCTTTAGTCTTGTCCAGTTTTCCAAATGGGAAAAGTCCTATGCAGCTGCCTCCCATCTTGTCACTCCTAGCCTTCTCTCTGTGCCTGTAGACAGTGACAGTTTTATATTGGTCGTCTTGCTTCCACATGTGCTTTTCTCCTCCTTAGAGCATATGTTTAATATTTGGGACATTACGGGATGTTTAAAGTTATGAAGTTATCAGTTTGTTTTCCCTAGAAGGCACAGATGCCCCAACACGCGAAGTCCCAGAACTCTTAATGTCCTCATAGCAGAAAGTGCCCACCATTGCATCTATGTTTACACAATTATTATTATCTAAATGGCCTAATGTTTTGAGCCAGCACATTTTCACCATTTGCTGCCATTATGTTGACAGAAGACAACCGAATAATATACAAGGAAGAAATCCATGCTTTGATTAAAAGAAAAATGTGTCCAGATGACTTGAGGAAGTTGCTCCAACCCAGCTTTCCACATAAGATAGACTGCTTCCATCTGCTCTTATAACCCCAAAGTATGCCATAATTAGAGCTACGGGTATTCATAGCATCCTGCGTTGGAATGGAGAGCTTTCTCTTTAAGCGAGAATTTGCTAGCTTTCTTTTTAGCCTCCAGCCCCCCCACCCCAGGAAATTTTCAGGTTGACTTGGTGCAGTTCAGGAGGCAGCAATTCAGCACAGTTATTTCACCAAGTCCTCAAAACTTGGAGAAATTAACGGCTCTGCCCTCAGAAATCCACACCATGCTGTCGCTGCCAGTCCTTCAGGGAAGGCTTCAGTGTCTTGCCCTTCTGAACTCTAGGTGAGCACGGTATACTCCCTCAACATAGTCGTCATAATGTTGATGGTCAAGGTTCCAAGCAGCAGGTCTAGGTGATGGGAGCAGAGTGAGCCCTGCAGGATTGACTAGTGACCTGCCTGCCAAGGTCCGGGCTCAAGAGCTTTTTGGCAGAAGTGCTGGGAGAAAAGGCACATCAGGGCTGGTAGCCTCTGCAGAAAATCCAGCAGGTTAAAATCCAGATAAGCATTATTAATACATTGAGGGGTAGAGGCCATTTCAAAGGATATATTATAACATTCCAGGAATAAAAGAGTGAGAAACAGGATCCATCAAGGAAATGGAAATGCTTGTTCCTTTAAAGATCTGACTCTAAACTCTTTAGCTGAAGGATTCTGACAAAGGGTGCCTACCTGAAGTCGTCTCTGGTCCCCCGACCCCCACGCTTACTCTTCAAATCTCCCCCCTGGATGCAGACTGCTTAAAACAGGAGTTGGGAGGAGGGTGCTTACGTGTAAACACCAAGAAATCTGATTAAGGCTCTCCCCACCCATCAATATTCTGGCACACTACTCTCCAGAACAATCAACAACACCTTCTTGGGTTGATGTGGTTTTATCCTTTTCAGTCCACACGGAAATAGATTATTTCTGACTAGCAACAATTCTTCCTTATCTTCATGAAAAAATAGAAAGGGGGTAAGGGGACCCAGAATTTATTCAGATGGATTATTTTTCCATGGTTTTAGCTCTTAATTTTGAAAGATAGAAGCATTAATAGATATTTTGGGTTATTATAGATGTGTTGGGTCCTTTAAAGGTTATTACAAAACTTTACAATGTAGCCACTGCCTCAGTGTGTATATGTGTATGTGTGTGTTTAATTTCCCACCCAACTCAATTTTTTAAAAACAGGTTAGAGGACAGAGTGCCTCTAATTCATTCCAAGAAGTCCAGCACTGGGGCAGTAGAATACATACTTCTATCCTCTACCCTTTCACAACCTAGGGATCAGAATTGTGGATAATGGCTTTATCTTTATACAATTTTTGGAGACTAGGTTTTTAGAGTCTGTGAAAAGAGAAGGGAAGAATTGGAACAATTTTTTGTTTAAGGTTGGCGCTGTGAAATACAGCACCCTTTGTATATCCTATGGTATTGCTACATTTCAAGGTACAATTCATTAGTATCTTGAAATCTTCATAGATAGTTTCTGTTTGTATTTATAATTTTAATTTTATTATTAAAGTCATAGAACTACTTCAGGCATTATTTTTCTTGGCTACTTTGATTTAAACATGTATTCTCATGTTTTGATATATGCATTTCTAAGATTTGAGCCAGCTTTGTTCATACTAGGTTATCTATTAGTCTAATGTAAATTGCAGCAGACATTTTTCTCATATTTTATGTACTTGTCCACAATGAAAACATACAAAACTCATAGCGCTGATGTGAAGACACAATGCTCTTTGTTCCTTATTTTGATTATGCAGCAATGCCAAACTCTAAGGGAAGTAATGATAAACCCTTTGTGGGTTTTGTAGCAAAAACGGGTTTCCTTGCTATGTTTAACTCTTAGGTAGATTGTGGTTGCAATGGGTTGCTTCTAATTTTATTTTGGTCTTTACACACTAAAATCATAAGTAAAATTATTTCTGGGGATAAAGGATAGCTCTGATTAAGGCTCAGAATTAATTTCAGGAGTGTAAGGTACAAAAAGGAAGGTCATTAGCAACTACACACTTGCTCTCTTGCACATTAATCTTGGTCAAGATGTTCCGGAATATCCCCCCAAGAAAACAAAATCTCTATTTCATAACTATTTGACTATGTTTATATGGATTATTTTTTGAATAATGAGAAAAGATATGTCCTTTAGTTAACATGACTGGCTGAAGAGGGATGTTCAATACAAATATCTGACCATGTCTTTGCAGCTCAGGCTGCCCCGCGCGGTACAGAAGCATCGCCGGAGCCGGTCGCTGGATACTCAGCCATATTATTTCATGAGACTCTTGACATGGCCAGAAAAGCTAAGTTGACCCTTTTACAAAATGCCATTTTAATCAACTTTTTGTTTGCCTGATCCCTGAAGCAAACGAAACAATCTTTTAGCTATAAACCATGCTTTTTTGTTGTTCAAATGACCTGCAGTCAATTCCAAAACAGTAAAACGTTGAAATTTCTCCTTAAAATTGAAAACTAAGGTGCCATTTTCATCTTATTTTCCCTTCTTGAACCGTTTTAAGAGATTTGATTTTTTTTTTTTCTATCAGAAAGGACTGACTGTCTCCTTTGAGGCCGGTCTGCAAACAATCTGGCCCCAAATAAGGAACCTCTTTTAAGACAGTTTATATTGAATGAACCACAACAATTTCTACCTCAAATCTTCTATCTAGTCAGCCTCTGAAGAATGAATCTGAAAAAGTTTTGTCATCTTTGATAATCTTTGATTTTACTAAGGTGATAGAGATATTTTAAAACCAAATGAACAAATATTAACAACAAAACATTTTAAGGAAAACTCAAGCCTCCAGCCTGGAACACAATGTCAGAGTGTTAACATTTTCCAGTAAAATGAAGTATTTTAAGTTCAGATTTAAATTCATGAAAGTAAACGAAGTGGTCAGCCAATGAGAGCAAGGCTGGAGGAAGCAAAGGGAAGAATGAAGAGAGCAAGAGGGAGGGGCTAAAGTCACCTCCCAATGTACTCATGAGCCCCCACTCCCACCGTGACCAACGTCACAAGATCAAACTATAGCTTCCAAGAACTGTAACCTACCCAATAGTAAATATTCTAGTGTGTGATATACAGTAGTTCCCCCTTATGTATACTTTCTCTTTCCACATTTTCAGTGACTCATGATCAGTCATGGCCCAAAAATATTAAATGGAAAATTTCAGAAATAAAAAATACATCTTTTTAAATGGTGCACCATTCTGAGTAGCATGATGAATTTATGCAGTCCTGCTGCATCCCACCTGGGTCGTGAAATTATCGCTTTGTCCAGCATGTCCATGCAGTATAAGCTCATCTCAGTTACCAAACTGGTTACCAGAAAGAAAGAGAAACCACATTTACATAACTTTTGTTCCAGTATGTTTTGCTGTTATAATAGTTTTTCTATCTTATTATTAGTTATTGTTGTTCACCTCTTTCTGTGCCTAATTTATAAATTGAACTTTATCATGTATATATAGAAAAAAAACATGGTATGTAGAGAATTTGGTGCTATCCCCGGTTTTAGGCATCCACTGGGGGTCTTGGAACATATCCTCCAGGGATAAGGGGAGTCAACTGCATCTATATAAATGATGAACCAGAGTCTACCATTTAGTCTGCTTTAGGACTAAGTATAAGTCTCAAATTTTAGTTAAAAGGGAACTAAAAGTGTAGGTTGTCCAGAAAACAATCCTAGGCAGAGGTTTTTCCAATGTATCAAGTGTGTACTCCTCCCCTCCTGGTGCCCAACCTCCACTCCAAAAATTATTTTTCCAAATGATTTTAGGGCTAAGAGGGAGTTTTAAATGCTGATTAATGCCACATGCTATAATTAGGAGCTAAAT